>BLKM01012981.1:123564-185421 GCA_013340265.1 Coptotermes formosanus | reverse complement strand
GGTTTTTTTTTAGTGGTGAAGGGCCCCGCAGCAGGCGCTACAGACGCACCGCAGCCTTAAGGCTTCTTGTGCAACCCTGTGATGAAGATGACAATGATGATTATTATTTTTTGTCCTTTTCCTAGTAATGGAGCACCGGTGGAATGAAATTGACAGGGGAAAACCGAAGTACTCGGGGAAAAACCTGTCCCAGTGCCACTTTGTCCACCACAAATCCCACATGGACTGACCCCGGGATCGAACCCGGGCCTCCCACACGGCCCTTCCTCCAATATACTCATCATCTAAACACCACTTAACCTGATTATCACGGTTCAAAAACTACAGAATGCTTACAGACAACATCCCGTTTCCATCCAAGACTACAAGATAACCTTTATATATACATACACACACGCTAGGTCAGGGGTCTTCAAACCGCGGCCTGTGGGCCGCAGGCGGCCCTTCTAATGTTTTTGTGCAGTCCCCAAACAAGTTTTGAATTTTGTGTGTAAAAAGTTTAATTCAAATAAATAAATAAATAAATAAATGTTCAATAAAATTCATTCTGAAATATTTTAACATCTGTAATAAAATTTTAAAAATATATATTTTTTGTTTTTTATATATGGAATCTCTGTTAATGTCGCAGTAAATACTGCAAGACTATAACAGGGAACGTTTGCAGGGTGGGGGGAATAAGTAAATAATAATAAAAACAAATCACAAACCATAAATAAACAAATAAATAAAATAACAAAACTATCCTATGTATGTTTACGCAAGGAAATATTAGTGGGCATGTCCTGCAGTAAAATGCAAACGTTACTTTGTAAAACGTGAATGCGGCCTGCGAATCTTTCTGTCATTAAAATGTGGCCCTTGAGCAAATAAATTTTGAAGACCCCTGTGCCAGGTGATCCCAGTGGGCGTGCGGTCTAAGGCATCAGTCTGCGGCGGCTCGCTTGTTGGGATTGCGGGTTCGAATCCCGTCAGGGACATGGGTGTCTGTCTGTTGTGAGTGTTGTGTGTTGTCAGGTAGAGGTCTCTGCGATGGGCTGATCACTCATCAAGAGAAGTCCTACTGAGTGTGGTGTGTGTGTGACCTCGAAGCCTCAAAAGTGAGGAGGCCTAGGACCAGTAGGGGCTCTTGTGCGATGAAAAAAAAAAATACAGCCTCTAAAATATATCCTCCGCAGTAGAATGTTCATACCGTATCAGAACTCAACATAACTAGCCATATTATATTATGTAAAAGTCCCTAGACATTATTAGCACTTACACTGCTATAACTTTAAGAATGCATCATATCATAAACCCCTTCAAATCATACCTTCATTGGAAAATGGGATTTCCTCTCGATTCAAAACACTTAAAAGTAGCATTATTCTTCTAAGTATTTTTCGTATCCTGTGTTGTCGGACAATGATCCATTCCGGGCGAAAAATATTTCAATCAAAGTATATAGCCTATATACATTTGAACCCCATTATAACTACATCGGTTTATGCGACATCTCGTCTATAACCTCTGATATTCCGTGGTACCAATTAAATTTCCACTATTAACCATAACACAATTCTCCTCGGTTAAAACAACACTCGTTTATAGCGACATAAACTATTCAGTCCTTTCGTGACGTTATAATCAAACTCTGTTATATGCAACAAACATTTCGAGTTGTGATTGCAGGTCTTCTGCTGTGTCATTAGCTAAATAAATGCCTTATATTAGTGAGTTATACAATGCAGTAGAGTGTCGAAATTTGTGAACATCAAAGTTCGGGATTTTGGCTTTTCGTAAATTACCCATTTTGACAAATGTTTCAGCCTTTCGTGATTGGTACCAGGGAATCTTCTTCCTTCATTCTCCTGCTATTGTGTACAGAAATTTCAGCTCAGTCAATCTCTGCCTTTCATTAAGTAAAATCGCTTGATATCCTGCTTTGTGGAATGAGACCCTCCGTGAACCATTTAATATATTCTACGCCTCCAAAAGATGTTCATATTTTTTATTAAAATAATTTTCATTCTTCTTTTGTTTCCGGAGGATATTTTATTTTTTCATGAGTAATATTTCGTAAGCTACTGGCAACATATGTAACTGTTACGTTGAAAATCGATTCCAATGTTCGTGATTCCGATGTTCGTGATGTTTATACATGTCCGATTTATTTACGAACATCCAGACCCTATTACACAGGCTACCTACGCAATTTATCACATTTATGTGTTAGGACACTAAAATTAGCCATGAAGTGGGGTGTGTTTTCCACAGTTGGTATCACTAGGTGCCCACAGGTCGCTCGGTTATGCGCTTTATGCTGTTAGCAGTATCAGTATTCGTATGTTGGCAGCTCTGACATACAAGCTCGCACTTACCATTAGGAAAGCCGGAGCAACAAACCGCCAACACACTCGCCAGTAGATCCCAGGGTAGAAGCCAATCATGTCTCGGATATCGTCGCAGAACCGTTGAGTACCTGCAAGAATCACGACAGAAGCTCCATTACTGGATATTCGAAATAGTCCTTTGGACGAAGACAGAGCTAATCTCCAAAAAGTCTTTCACTAATTGTTGGTTTTCAATGAGACAAAGGTGATAGACCATTTGGAGTGCCACAGTAATAATAAAGACAAAAGGCACAAAATGTATGTACAACCTTAAATTTTGGTGCCTTTGCGTACGTTTTTTTTTGCCATGGTAACGCAAAAATACCTACCTTTTTTTTAAATGTTGTTGGCGTTGATGTTGCTGTCAACAATATAAAAGTGTTCAGTGTTGCCATGGAAATACAACAATGGGTTCCCTTTGCACTGCTTTCGAGCTACAAAATATTTCGTCCTGTTGTTAACAATAGGTATCCAATATTACGTGTGTGTGTGTCTGTGTTTTTGCCTCAGTTATCCGGCCTGCAAATCACATCTTTTCTATGCAGCATTACATTGTCTTGTGTGGCCTGTCTGGCTGTACCATATTTTTCCACATTATCTCATAAACGGCACGATTTTCGGGAAAAAGTAACTGAAAATGCAATGTGTGTTTTGAATTTCCCTACAACTTTTGTCTAAAACATTTCTCATTTTAAGAAATATTCAACGAAATATTATCATAAATGTACACAGGTCTTCACGTGAAGTACCGTTTACTCTTGTCAGATTTTAACGAAACTTTCGAAAAACCCTGAAGTATCAAATTTCATGTAAATCCGTCTATTGGGGGCCGAACTGTTCCATGCGGGCAGACAGACGTGACTGGGCTAATAGTCCTTTTCGCAATTTTTCGGACACGCCTAAAAACAACAATAAGAACAACAATCATAATAATGACTACCAGGACAATTCAGTCCTTATAGTGACTAGGCTATGGGTTGAACACCCATAGAAATGGGGTACGATTCACACTAAGGGCAAGAGATTTAGCTCTTCTCGAAAATATGCCAATTAGGTCTGAGGCCTACATAGTTCCATATTCAATGGGTACTGGGGGCGCTTTCCTCGGAGGTACAGCGGCCAAGGTGCGAATCTGACCACACACCTTCGTCTACTGTCAAGGTTAAGAATCAATCAAGGTATCAACCACTACGCCGTATACGTTCATGGCCTACAAAGGGACAATTTTACCTCTATAATAATAATAATAATAATAATAATAATAATAATAATAATAATAATNCCTCTATAATAATAATAATAATAATAATAATAATAATAATAATAATAATAATAATAATAATAATAATAATAATAATAATTATTATTATTATTATTATTATACAATACAGGACCAAGTTATACTAACAAGAAACTAAAAGAAATATATTCTGAAGCAGCCAAACATCGACGAGGTGTGTAGAAGATGTGGAAAAGAACCGGAGACGATCAGCACATCACTGCAGCATGCGAACAACTGGCACCTACCGAGTGCATAAAAAGACATGACGGAGTAGCGGAAGTTGTGCACCAGGAACTGGCAGAAGCAGCTGAACTAATTGAAGACAAATGCCCATACTATAGGTACAAACCAGCAAATGTGCTGGAGAATGACAACTTCAAACTGTACTGGAATCGCAGCATTATTACGGAAAAAACAATACTTTTCAACTGACCTGACATAACTCTCACAAACAAGAAAACAAAAAATACCTTCCTAATAGACATAGCTACTCCAAATACACACAATATCGCCAAAACAATAACAGAAACAAAATAAATACCAAGAACTGGCGAACGAAATACGTGATATGTGGAAGCAGGATGCAGTACAAGTGGTCCCGATAGTAATTTCAACTACAGGAATAATTCAAAAGTCACTGTCACAAAGTCTAAAGAGACTTAACCTGCACCCAAACACATATATACAAATGCAAAAAGTGGTAATTCTTGGCACATGTTCAATTGTAAGAAATTTCCTAAATTACACATAAGACCACCGAGCCTAATCCTGTTGATTATACATCCCAGGATAGGTGAATATTTCCCAGCTAAAGCTGAGAAGTGAGAAATTCGGAAAATAATAATAATAATAATAATAATAATAATAATAATTCAATGGCGTTTATTAACGTGCTGGCTTAACAGCACAAATGCCAATTACAAAGAAACACAAGAACACAAATACAACACAAAACAGTACAAATACATGAAAACAAAACACTAAAGAGACAAAACAAAACCAGTATTGCAGAAAGTAACAAAAAAGTGCTGGGGTAAAACCCCTATAAAGTGGAATGACACAGATACATTAATTTAAAAATGTGACAGATTAACGCAGAATCTGTTATAAAATAACAAATCATTAATTAAAGCAGAACTACATTGAATATACAGCTATCCCTAATAACAATTACAATTCGATTTAATTGAATGCAGTTCAAAGGAGACAAACAAAACACATCGTCACAAATACAAAACACAGAACACTAAACAAAACAAAACCAATATTGCAGAAAAAAAGAAATGTAAACGTACTGGGGCAAAACCCCTACACCATAATAATAATAATAATAATAATAATAATAATAATAATAAGGTAACCATATTATGGAATCAACAAGTGCAAACGTACAGAACCGTCCCTGACAATGAACCAGACAATGAAATCCGTGATAATAAAAATGGAACATGTACAGTTGGCAAATTCAGAAACAGAATTGTGATTACGAAAGAATCCGAGAAGATTCTAAAATATAAAGACCCTACAATAGGAAAACAGTGTATGTGGAATGTAAAAACAAGTGCCATATCAGCAATAACAGGGGCAACTGGAACCATCCCAAAATCATTCAGAAAATACCTGAGCGACATACCGGGAAAGCACGAATTCAAGGAACTACAGAAAACTGCCATATTGGGAACAGCACACATACTTTGTAAAGTGTTACTGTAGAAGCACAGAACGCTGAATATAGGAAATAGCATTACGTGTGGCATAAATTGTAACTACAGAATAACTGCAAAATTATATAGCCTGGAAACTTGGCTTGTTTCAGGTAAATAAATATAAATACCCTGTATAAAAGTGACAACAACAACAACAAATAATAATAATAATAATAATAATAATAAATCAGTAGAAACAAGTCAAGTGGGCAAGGTAACCATACTATGGAATCAACAAGTGCAAACCGACAGAACCATCCCCAACAATAAACCGGACATCACTATCCGGGATGATGAAAAAGGAACATGCATGCTAATTGATGTAGCAATCGCGGGAGACGGAAATGTGATAAAGAAAGAAGCCGAGAATATTCTAAAATATAAAGACCTTATAACAGAAATCCAGCGCCTGTGGAATGTAAAAACAAAGGCGACGCCAGTAATAATAGGAGCAACTGGAACCATTTCAAAATCCTTCAGAAAATACTTGAGCAGCGTACCGGGAAAGCCCGAAGTCAAGGAACTACAGAAAACAGCTGTACTGGGCACAGCACACACACTGCGGGAAGTGCTAATGTAGAAGCACAAAAGAGTTTAATATTGCAGACAGCGTTATATGCACCATTAACAGTACGTGGGGAGTAGCTGCGACACTGTATACCCTAGAAACATGGTTTGTTTCAGGTATGTAAGTGTGAATACCCTGCATAAAGGGGAAGATGATGATGATGATGATGATAATAAACCAGTATTATTATTTAATACATCAACCAAGTTATACACTTAGTAAGATACAATTCAAGAGAAGTGTAAAACTCCCGCATGTTTCGGCACAGGGAGTTATTCCGAGCTAAGGAGAATGAGGCCTGCACGCCAATCCAGGTACTACGTCGCCGGCGACATAATACATAGGTAAATCACATAAAATGTTTGACGTTATCGTGTCTACAAAATCTGCTTTTCTAAAACTTCGATTTCGAAGGGGGTTGGGGGCCGGCAGCCCCCCCCCCCCCACCCACACCTTCAGTGTTCGCCTGCAACCAAATGTTGAAACAAGTACAATAGTTTTAAAGTCGTCCAATCGGTGTTTTATTTAGGTCAAAGTGTTCAATTTATTATCCCGCCTAAAGGCACATTACTTTACACGTATCATTGTTAAACACGTAGCTCCGACATCTCTCGGTACAACAGTGCCATCTGCAAGGGGCACAATATAAACGACATCAACAACCAAGCCTACTGCAGACTGTGGAACCCTGTAAATAGTGGCTTGTCACTGGCGGTTGGTTTTAAACATGGCAGATTGCACTCCCTGAAGATTGTACGCTTGTACCGAAACATGTCACTGCTACGTGCAACTGATAACGTGCATTTAGTTGACACAATAATCTGAAATTTAAAGACAGTAATATTTACTTCATAATGTTTCATAACAATGCGTTCAGCGGTCTGAAACTTTCACATTTGCGCTAACAAACAGATACGGTGAAACTACTAGATGAAGTTTGTGTTGCTTTTACAGTGCACACGCAGTGAGGACGAAATTTATGATTTGTACTAACTAACTAACTAACTAACTAACTAACCAACCAACCAACCAACCAACTCCATGGAGCAGAGGATTCTTGCGAAGCTAACCGTTCCTCAGCTAGTCACGAAATTCCCCGCATTTTATGGAACCCGGAGGTTCATTACCGCATTCACAACAGCGCGCCACCTGTCCCTATCCTGAGCCAGGTCAATCCAGTCCATGACCCATCCCACTTCATGAAGATCCATTTTAATATTATCCTCCCATCTATGCCTGGGTCTCCCAAGGCCTTCCCTCGGGTCTCCCCACCAAAATCCTGTATGCACCTCTCTCCTCCCCCATACGTGCCACATGCCCCGCCCATCTCATTCTTCTCGATTTGATTACCCAAATAATATTTGGTGATGAGTACAGGTCATTAAGTTCTTCGTTATGTAGTCTTCTCCACTCCCCTGTCGCCTCGTCCCTCTTAGGCCCAAATATCCTCCTCAGCACCCTATTCTCGAACGCCCTCAGTCTTTGTTCCTCCCTCAGTGTGAGAGACCAAGTTTCACACCCATACAAAACAACAGGTAAAACTACAGTTCTGTATACCCTAATCTTTGTGTTTTTGGATAGCAACCTGGAAGACAACAGATTCTGCACCGAATGATAGCAAGCATTTTCAATCTTCACAGAATATCATTAGGATGACCGACTCAAGGAAGGTAATATAAATTCATACAAAATTTTAATCGGAAGACGTGTACAGAACGGACCACTTGAAAAACCTAGGAGTTCGATTGAGCATATTATTAAAATGCAGTACACAGACAGAGTTGAACTGGCGTATGATAGTGCTCCTTGGTGGCTTCCTATGAAGGAAGTAACAAAACTTCAAATTCTATAGGAAACAGAAAAATGCTTTACCCAGTAGGCAACTGCTCAAGAAGTACTTTGTTTAAGTCAGTTACACAGTACATTTTCATGCAGGTGCGCACCCAGAATTTTTCACTTGGGGTGGGGGGGGGGAGGCTGACCCTGAGGCTATATATAACTGCGGATATTATGTTACAAAAACCATGCTGTAAGTACAACATAACACTGCCTGCAACTGCATTTCTATACATACGAATATAACTACAAGTTCCATTATTCAATCAAAGCATCCTATTTTCTTGTTTTTTTTAAATTTTATTCATTTACTTTTCAAAATTTTAATGTACTGCTCATCAGCTGATTTCAGTTGCTTATTTCGGCTGAAGGGGAAATTACGTAAAACTCTTGATATCACAATATCTACAAAATCTAAGTTTTTTTTAAAAAAATCCGATTTTTGGGGGTTTGTGGGGCCGCAGCTCGGCAGCCCCAACCCCCCCCCTTTGGGTGCGCCCCTGCTGTCATGGCTTATGGAACAGTATCGGTGTAACGTACCGTATATCCATGAAACAGCGATAGTCTCGAAAAGTACGGCAAACAGCATTGAATAGCCAGCAGCGTAGCGGTCTAAAAGGTGGAAGAAATAGAAACCACCCTGCAGAAAGAAAGCACAGCATTGTTAATGGAAAGCACCCAGTGTACTGCATCAAACACAGCAACGGCAGTGGGAAGTACCCAGTGTAATATATCAAACAAGGCGGTTACAATGGGAAGTACATTGCGTACTACACCAAACACGGCAATTGGGAAGTACGTTCTGTACCACATTAAACACGGCAGCTGCAGTATGAAGTACCCTATACGCTACGTCAAACACGGCAGCTGCCGTGGGAAGTACCCAGTGCACTACATCAAACACCCCAGATTCAGTAGGAAGTACCCAGTGTACTACATCAAACACCCCAGATTCAGTAGGAAGTACCCAGTGTACTACATCAAACACCGCAGATTCAGCAGGAAGTACCCGGTGTACTACATCAAACACGGCAGCGGCAGTGGAAAGTACTGAGCCCGCCCCTTCCAGGTTCGATCCCAGGAACCGGCTCCCGTGAGATGCAAGTGTTTGTTTAAAACCGTGTAACAATTTCTATAGCCGTTCGCCTGCAAGCCGACCGCCTTTCTGCTCACTTGGCGTTCTGCCCTCAGGCCGCAGAGTATTGTTGCAGGTGTGCGAAAAGAAAGCGTGAAGAGGATACTGTGAGACAGAGATGGATGTCTGTTGGCCAATGACATTATTATCGCGTAAGGCGACTCACACTTAGCCAATTGGACTTAAATTAGATCTGGTGAGATCACTTTTAACTTGAAATCTGAAAACCCGAGGTTAAAATAAAGAATACATTATCCACGCGAATTAGTTGGAAGTATCCAGGCTGTTGGAGCAGACGTATTTATGAAGGAATTGAGTCAAACGTTTTGAATGTGTGTGTTCCTTAGTGTGGTGGTCTCTATGCAATTGGATTAAATAGCAAACAAGTGGAATCACTAAAAAAATTTTCTTCAACTTGGGTCCCAGTCTCTCCACTCCCCGCATATTCCCTGAGAAGAATAGAAGAGTGTTCTGCTGAGCTAATTAGTGTGACAGGGCGAGAACTGGTACCCAGTCAGGCAAGCTGGCGATCGGGTACAGTACCTTGTGTACCACATCAAACACGGCAGCGGAAGTGGAAAGTACCCAGTGTACCACATCAAACAGAGTAGTGGCAGTAGAGAGTACCCAGTGTACTACATCAAACACGGCAGTAGCAATGGGAACTACCCAGTGTACTACATCAAACACGGAAGCGGAAGTGGAAATTACCCAGTGTACTACATCAAACAGGGTAGTGGCAGTGGGAATTACCCAGTGTACTACATCAAACAGGGTAGTGGCAGTGGGAATTACTCAGTGTACTACATCAAACACGGCAGCGGAAGTGGAAAGTACCCAGTGTACTACATCAAACACGGCACCTGCAGGGGGAAGTACCTTGTGAACTGCACAGAACAGCGCAGTGTCTGTAGTAAGTACCCTGCCTGTCACGTGATTACAGATTTGTTACCTGTGAACATGAGGCCAGCCCCACCAAGAAGTACAGTGTGAACAGACAGGCGACGAATATCTCGCGATTCTTGCCAATCACCGGATATTCGTCACTGAGGGCTGTGATGATGGCTTCAGAGCCTCCAAACTGTGGAGCAAACAAACACTTTTAACATGCAGCCCCTATGACGAACCGACTCCACGCAACAGAGTCCTTGAGAGGCCAACAATCGCTCAGTTGTCCCTAAGGCTAAAGGCCACGTTCACTCCAGCCCGCCAATATTCCCTATGCGGAGGCAGTTTAACCCTTTAAAGACGAAGCGTATCTGTTTTATATAAGGACTCAGTGCGTACCGCGCTGTAAACACTCTACACTTCGGTTATAAAAACCAATCTCTTAATGTTTTATAAGGCAAAAGTTGCTGTTTGTTCTGAGATCCGTACAAAACACATAAACGCAATGTGGGCACCACGTAGAATTTTTTAACCCTTTAAAGGCGAAGCGTATCTGTTTTATATAAGGACTCAGTGCGTACCGCGCTGTAAACACTCTCCACTTAGGTTATAAAAACCAGTCTCTTAATGTTTTATAAGGCAAAAGTTGCTGTTTGTTCTGAGATCCGTACAAAACACATAAACGCAATGTGGGCACCACGTAGAATTTTTTAACCCTTTAAAGACGAAGCGTATCTGTTTTATATAAGGACTCAGAGCGTACCGCGCTGTAAACACTCTCCACTTCGGTTATAAAAACCAATCTTTTAATGTTTTATAAGGCAAAAGTTGCTGTTTGTTCTGAGATCCGTACAAAACACATAAACGCAATGTGGGCACCACGTAGAATTTTTTAACCCTTTAAAGGCGAAGGGTATCTGTTTTATATAAGGACTCAGAGCGTACCGCGCTGTAAACACTCTCCACTTCGGTTATAAAAACCAATCTTTTAATGTTTTATAAGGCAAAAGTTGCTGTTTGTTCTGAGATCCGTACAAAACACATAAACGCAATGTGGGCACCACGTAGAATTTTTTAATTTTAAACCTGGTGGTACGTAAAGTTACCGCTAGGCTTTAAAAGGTTAATGCAGTCCACATCCTCACACCACATTTCCGTAAGACCAGTTTTAATATTATCGTCCCGTGTATGCCAAGATACCACAATCTCCTTTTGTTCCACTGGTGCTACAGTTCATCATGTACTATGGCCTCCCGCTCCAGCACTATAAATCTATCTACTGGGAAATCCGGCAACTTGATTTCTACCCCAATTGTTCTTTTTTTATTTACTATAGTTAAGTTTTGCCAGAAAAAAATTGTAAAATGACCTCTGTTAACAAATGCAATATTACAAATACACTTATAGAAATGTGAAAAATTTAAAGTACGTTTTCAAGTCCATAATAATAAAGCATTCTGGCTTCTCCTCTTTCATGGGAGTCTGGGGCTCCATATCTATGAAGGTCTGAAACACAAATTTTGTCATACATTTCATGAGACTACCTACGGTATGCAGGCGGTTCTTGAGAACGCGGTAACGTCGCACAAAAGGGGCGAAGTATTTGTTACCAGCTGGGCGACGATCAGTCTGTCAATAAAGGCTCTGGTCACTGGAGTTTTGAGCTTTCTTAAATGATTTATTGTGAGGGAATGACCGACCGAACTGTCCAGTCCAAGTGTCAGCAGCATCATGAAGAAGATGAGCGCCCAGAAGATCGATCCGGGCATAGTGGCGATGGCAGCGGGGTACACGACGAACACGAGTCCTGGTCCCTCAGTGGCCACGTCCTGTATGGGTCGCCCGGAAGTGTGGGCCATGTAGCCGAGAACGGAGAAGATAACAAACCCTGCTATGAAGCTGGTGCAGGAGTTGATGACACTGGTCAACAGCGCGTCCCTGAAGAAGGTCATAGAACACTTAAGCCTTTCAGTGTTAATAATTAAAAATATTAGTACCGTACAATTAATACGACAGGCGGGCAGGCAGGCAGGCGGGCAGGCAGGCGGGCAGCAGGCGGGCAGGCAGGCAGGCAGGCAGGCAGGCGGCCGGGCAGGCAGGCAGGCAGGCAGGCGGGCAGGCAGGTGGGCAGGCGGGCAGGCAGGCGGGCAGGCAGGCAGGCGGGCAGGCAGGCAGGCAGGCGGGCAGGCAGGCAGGCAGGCAGGCAGGCAGAATTTTGCCGTCAAGTGGACAACAACCGTGCTTCCTCTTCGAGAGATCTCGGATTCAAATCTCGGTCTGGCTTCCAACTACCATTAATGATTGTGTGGGAACATCCCCACAAATGCAAAACGGCCCTTTCCGCGCAGTACAGCGGTAGTCGGTCTCCCCACCACTGCAACAAGCTCTTCACGCCAGCCAATCCCAGACGGGCAGCCCAGCGACGGCCAGGTATAAAAGGCTACATTTCCAGCCAAAAGTTGTGCATTCCAGTATTCCGGATCCAGCGTTCAATATCAAGACTCAACGTGCTACGAGCCTCCACGATCGGCTCCCGAGCATCATCCGCCACTCGGCCCGTTTGCAGCATCTACAGCTCGCACCCTGCGGAACGCGCCGCAGTGTCTACCAGCACACGCTGCTCGGCACCACAGAGCTGTCCCAGGCTCTCCACCGCGCAGCCTGCTCCGCGCAACCGGCTGACACTGTACAGAACTCACTCTCACTGCACTGCTTCAGTGAGTCCGTTTCTTCACAGGAGTAACTTTGTCGGACCTCACTAACGCGGCCCTTAGCCGCCACAATAGCAAAGGAAAAGCACTTGTAAATACGTCCGACACGGACAACTGTATATAACAATAACCTGTACATATCTACGAGAATAAAGACTGACGTTAATGTGTTTACTGTTGTTGTGATTTCACAGTAGCAGCATACAGTAACCCACAATTGTCTTAGTATACTTAATTCCTCCAGACAAAAAATGACGGAATAATACCTCAAACTAGGATATAACTTCTTCCATCCACATTATTTCTACGACATAATTCAATAATTGTTGCACTCTTCGACACTGGATATTCTAAGCTATTGACAGACAGCGTCGTTAAATAAACTATAAATAGAGTACAGCAGGGTTAGAGACATTTAGCAGCATGCAACAAAACCGACGCGCTCTTGCTTAAGATTTACGCATACGTAGCCCAAACGGCCGCCGGCGTCCAGTGAACTGTGTGCAAGTATCATACTTTTTGACTCGTTGCTGATATTAGCATCACTAATTGTGTCCAGACAAGACGTATTTCTGGAACGGTCAGAATATGGGACAAAGTAAAGTTATAAGGAATTTCGCTTACTTAAGAGTGTCTTCTTCGTATAACTTTGTCGAAGCTTTTTTAACCCTTTAAAGACGAAGCGTGTCTTTTATATAAGGACTCAGTGCGTACCGCGCTGTAAACACTCTCCACTTCGGTTATAAAAACCAATCTCTTAATGTTTTATAAGGCAAAAGTTGCTGTTTGTTCTGAGATCCGTACAAAACACATAAACGCAATGTGGGCACCACGTAGAATTTTTTAATGTTAAACCGGGTAGTATGTAAAGTTACCGCTAGGCTTTAAAAGGTTAAATATCAAATGCTTAGTGAACACATCTGTAGATCTTTTCCCTTCTTTCGAGTTGCTACAAACTTCTACACAACTAAGAAAAAGACAGTCAATTTACGTATAACGTAACATTGAGGCGCGTTCGCGTAACCATTATTGCCGTGGCAAAGCAATAAGTATTATATATTCTGAGTGTGTGTTTGTAACCTTAGCCAGTATGTAGGCCTAAAGCGCATGCGCCGTATTATATTGCCATCTGTGGCCTGTCTGGGTCTACCATATTTTCCCACATTATCTCATAAACGGCACGATTTTCGGAAAATTTGTTGAACAAAAATGTGTGTTTTGGTTTTCTATAAAACTTTTGTCTGAAATGTTTATATTTCTGAGAAGAATTGAGCGAGATATTATCATAAATGTACAAGGTTCTTCATGTAAAATACTCGTTGGTCTTTTATGATGTTAATGAAACTTGACTTTACTCGACAGATAATCGAAAAATACTCAAATATCAAATTTCATGAAAATCCGCCAAGTGGGAGCCGAGTTGTTCCATACGGACAGACAGACAGACAGACAGAGACAGACAGAGACAGACAGACAGAGACAGACAGACGGACAGAGACAGACAGACAGACGGACGGACAGTCGGACAGACAGACAGACAGAGAGACAGACAGACAGAGACAAACGGACAGAGAGACAGACAGACAGACAGAGAGACAGACAGACAGACAGACAGAGAGACAGACAGACAGACAGACAGACGGACGGACGGACGGACAGACAGAGACAGAGAGACAGACGGGAAGACAGACAGACACACGGACAGACAGACGGACAGACATGATGAAGCTAATGGTCACTTTCCGCCATTTTGTTAACGCGCCTAAGAACGCCCACTGGCTGCGAAATTGATTCATGGGCGAGTGACGCGGAATAGTACGGTGTCGAAGAGGGCAAACAGTGTAATTTAAAAAAACCAGCCCCTTCCTTCAACACTCAGTGTCTTTTCCCCAGATAACAGCAAGCTTCATGTGCGTATATTCATGCGTATTTGTACCGCGCATAGCTGTCTCTTCTCTCACTGAATTTCATTCCTACTGAAAGATATGGTCCAAGATTGGTCACGGAGTTTTGATACTGAAAAGCTTTAGAATTTCATGTTGTCTATTTTGAATATTTTATTTTAATGCATCAGCTAATAAGTTTCAACGCAGCTTATCCCACGTGTATTAATTCAGGGGTGTCACATCCATAGGTTCTGCCTCCAGTGCCACTATGGACACTACGCTGCGAGAAAACATAAGTAGGGTACCGTCACAACATGGGCGGGAGATCTCGAGTGTAAACCTCGACTCGGAAATCCGCTATCCTGGTTGAGGTCTTCCGTGATTTTCCTCAGTCCTTTAGTAAAATACCGGGTTACAACACGAAATGAAGCCACGATCGCTTCTCTTCACATCCCTATGCACATACATGCACACGCAAACACAGACAAGCACACACAAAAGCACGTAAACACACACACACGCCCAAACACACGCACAAGTAAGCACACACGCACAAACACACGTGTGCGCACACGAAAACACACAGACACACAAAAGCACACAAAGGCACACGGAAACACACAGGCAAACACAAGGACACACAAGCTCAAGCACACATACAAAACACGCGCCTGCCACATGCAACACGCCCACACACACAAGCACAAACACA
This sequence comes from Coptotermes formosanus, assembly GCA_013340265.1. Classification (NCBI taxonomy): domain Eukaryota; kingdom Metazoa; phylum Arthropoda; class Insecta; order Blattodea; family Rhinotermitidae; genus Coptotermes; species Coptotermes formosanus. Next base: position 170,325 of record BLKM01012981.1, on the reverse strand, counting down.
CGCGTGCGCACACGGAAAACACACACACACACAAACACACGAGTGCGCACACGGAAACACACACACACGCACAAACACACGCGTGCGCACACGGAAACACACACACACAAACACACGCGTGCGCACACGGAAACACACACACACGCACAAACACACGCGTGCGCACACGGAAACACACACACACGCACACACACATAAGACTGCACATAAAGGCACACCCACGCACACAGCTACTCACTGGTACACATTGTTGTGGTACTTGTTGTAGGATGCGTAAGCCAGAAGAACACCGAACCCAGGACCAAGCGAGAAAAACACTTGTGTAGCTGCGTCCACCCACACCTGAAACAGTAAGTTCAACCTTAAGACGATAAACACATCAACATCACTTAGAAAAACTGATTTCCTTTCATGTAAGGTAGGGGTACATTTATTTGAAACAAATCACTATTAAATATGTAAATATTTTTACAGGAAGACACTGAGTGCCAATTCTTATCAAAATCCGATTGATACTTCCAGAAATGGAAGGAAAGACTACAGACCCCCATTAAAATCTATGTTTTTTAAAGCGCCACCTGCCACTAGTTAATGCAACCTGCCAATGTTTTGGATCCTGCAGTCCGCCTGTGGAGCGACGGAGTAACCACGTGACATATTGCCGGGGGCCTAGACGCAATTATGGTTGGAAAAATCCGGTCTTTCGTGACCGCTAAAGTAAAACAGGTGAAGTCCACCTCAGAACATGCCGCGAAGGCCCAGAAGTGTATTAGAGGTATAGCTCTACTCTCTCTTTAATCTCGGCGCTAGATTGGAGGGGGGGGGGGTCAAGGCCACGCCTCGGCCGCTTTACTCCTAGGAAAGAGACCAGGTACCCTTTATATAGGAGGTTGGGTGGGCCCCAGGGCCGGTCTGGACGGATGCGAAAAATCTCGCCACCACCGGGATTCGATCCCCGGACCGTCCAGTCCGAAGCAAGTCGCTTTTGTGACCGGATTAATTATAAATTAGATATCATAAGAACGGCGTAACAATTGCGGATTTTTCGTCCATTTTTCTTCAATCATTTCGAAATGTGTAAGACTCACGGGGGAAAAAATGGCATTGAATATAAACCATTTAACTGAAATATTTTAGACTCTCACAGCGGCGTTGCTGAAAATGCAAGTGTTTTGGAACGTGACGCTGTAACGTCTTACGCGTAGCCTCCTGGGACTATCTGACCCTCAAGTTAATGGAAATTCAATCATTCGAAACGTCGGGAAGTACTCGCCCAATGACACAGCGTCACATCCCAGAAGACCTGAATCCTAGCATGCTTCATTCTTTTCTGCACACTTCGTATATCTCTCCCGCTCCGACAGACATTTAGGGGGAAATACTCGAAATGTTATAAACCAGGGGTCTTCAAATTTACTTGCTCAAGGGCCACATTTTAACCCTTTAAAGACGAAGCGTATCTCTTTCATTTAAGGCCTCAGTGCGTACCGCGCAGTAAACACTCTCCACTCCTGTTATAAAAACCAATCAGCTGATGATGTATAAGGCAAAAGTTGCTGTTTGTTCTGAGATCCGTACGAAACACATAAACGCAATGTGGGCACCACGTAGAATTTTTTAATGTTAAACCTGGTGGTACGTAAAGTTACCGCTAGGCTTTAAAATGTTAATGGCAGAAAGATTCGCGGGCCGCATTCACGTTTTACAAAGTAAAATTTGCATATTATTGCAGGACATGCCCAATCATATTTCCCTGCTTAAACATACATAAGATATTTCGTGGTGATGGTTTTATGGACTTTAACGATCGTCCGAGGACGGAAGCAGAGCCAGCTTCCGAAACGTCGTGATTTTAATTTTTTAATATTTTACTCTTCGGACGATGGATGAAGTCCATAAAACCATCACCATACAATATTATACACCATCGTCAAAACCTTTTAGAGTTTATCTACACATAGGATATTTTTGTTATTTAATTAATTTATTTATTTATTTATGGTTTATGGTTTACTCTTATTATTATTTTACTTATTCCCACAAGAATATTTCTAGAAAAAGAACGCAGAAGCTGTGCCAATTCGGAGGGATTTAGGCTAAATGAGAAAAAAGATACACATTCAGAACCTAAAAATGTACGTTTTATTCTTAATATTGTTATGTGACATGTCTAACAATTTCACAAGCATAAAAAATTTCATCTTTAGTGAGAAATTTGGCAGTGTTTATTTTTCGCTAACCTGTCTATCGCCGCTTACTAACTACCCTGCAGACATTCCCTACTACAGTCTTGCAGTATTTACTGTAGCATTAACCGAGATTTCATGCATAAAAAACAAAAAACATGTTTAAAATTTTAGTACAAAGTTTAAAATACTTCAGAATGATTTTATTTAATACTTATTTATTTTAATTAAAATTTCTACACTCAAAATTCAAATTTGTTCGGGGCCACACAAAAACATTGGAAGGGCCGGGGGTTGAATACCCCTGTTATAGACTCGCAGGTAGCACCTATGTAAAGTTGGTATGGCCCTTACTACGCCTAACCAGAACTGAAATTTTGGAGAAATCTCATTGCAACCACGCCCTATAAGATTTCATGAAAATACCTGTCGCGGTTCTTGAGTCACTACAAGCAGGCAGACAGGCAGACAGATTCTGAGAAGCCAATAGTTGCGTTTCTGCATTTACTTTGTGAGGAAATGTCTAAAATGAATTATAAGCGTACTTTTAGAATAAACGCTTCGTACGTTGACACATTTATTCCCCTTCTTTACAGAAATATTTTTAACTTCTTTGCACCTTCTCATTTCTCTTCACTCCCTACTGCCAACCCCATATTCCAGGCCCTTTAATCTCTGATCTTTGACACTGCACCCGACACGGGAGAGAAAATTTTCCGCTCGTCGGGATAAATCGCTTAGTGGACGGCCATGTCGGAAAGGAAACACGGGGTTTCCATTTCTGTACGCGACGTGACAAGACTCGGCTGCCGGCCTTTCATGGCGTCCTTACGGTAAATGCATATTAATAAGGTTTTGTTATTTATCGGGGGCCTCATGCGTAAGTATATTTCGTAGAAATTGTAAGTTCAACACTTGAGTGAAGTCGGGGAATGCTTGCTATCATTCGGTGCAGAATCTTTTGTCTTCCAGGTTGCTATCCAAAAACACGAAGATTAGGGTATACAGATCTGTAGTTCTACCTGTTGTTTTGTATGGGTGTGAAACTTGGTCTCTCACACTGAGCGAGGAACAAAGACTGAGGGCGTTCGAGAATAGGGTGCTGAGGAGGATATTTGGGCCTAAGAGGGACGAGGCGACAGGTGAGTGGAGAAGACTACATAAGGAGGAACTTAATGACCTGTACTCATCACCAAATATTATTCGGGTAATCAAATCGAGAAGAATGAAATGGGCGGGGCATGTAGCACGTATGGGGGAAAAGAGAGGTGCATACAGGATTTTGGTGGGGAGACCTGAGGGAAGGCGACCACTTGGGAGACCCAGGCGTAGATGGGAGGATAATATTAAAATGAATCTTCAAGAAGTGGGCTGGGCCATGGACTGGATTGACCTGGTTCAGGATAGGGACAGGTGGCGGGCTCTTGTGAATGCGGTAATGAACCACCGGGTTCCATAAAATGCAGGGCATTTCTTGACTAGCTGAGAAACTGTTAGCTTCTCAAGAAGGCCTCTGCTCCATGGAGTTAGTTAACAATTGACAGGTCAGATACAGCCACTGATGATGATACGGACATCACCGTCATGAGGAACACGGTGGTACATCTCACATTATATGCAAAGTGTGTGGAAGAATATAGTCCAATAAGGGGCAAAGTGGCAGGCGCGAGAGACTACATAAGGCGGAGCTTAATGATTTGTACTGGCGAGGAAAAAGACACGAGAGGATCAGATCAAGGAAGACGAGGGGCGCACCCAAGGGGGGTGCTGCCGGGCTGCAGCCCCCCAAGCCCTCCAAACCCGAAATCTAAAAAACACAAATTTTGTAGATATTACGATATCAAAGTTTTACGCGATTTACCCTTCAGCCGAAACCAGCCACTGAAATCAGCTGATGACTAGTACATTAGAATTTTGAAAAATAAATTAATAAAATTAAAAAAACAAGAAAATAGGACGCTGTGACTGAGTCATGGAACATGTAGTTATATTCGTATGTATATAAGTGGACTTGCAGACAGTAAAGGTAAAGCAGTCCCGCCTGGACAGGCCCTGAGGGTTCCAGAAGGTTGAGGCTCCCAGATATCTAGACAGTCAGCACTTGAAGGTGGTAAGTTTGTCAGCCCTACGCACCGGCCGCCTTTACCCCTAGTAAATATTCTCATTTCTGTTAGAGGCTGAGTCGACCCCAGGGCTATAGTGCGGCCGGAAGGATTACGTCAATAAAAAATTCCAATGGCACCATCGAGAATCGAACCCGTGACCTTCCAGTTTGTAGCGCAGTGCCTCAACCAACTGCGCCACCGCGTGTCCCTACTTGTTAGTTTTTACTGAATACGGACTTCTGATATTCTGTGGATGCAAAAGCCTTAGTGCAGTTTTTCGGTGAACGGAAATCCTGTCTCTTTATTTAGGGCTGTAATTCAGGTTACTTTAGGCAATTTTGTTATTATGTACAGACAAATTTGAAAATACTGAAAATTTAATTTTTTTTAAATTTATTGATACGATTCCCTGCAGAATAGCCCCGGGTGGGAGGGATGTATGTCAGTATGTACTGCAGGAGGGGTTTATACATGTTTATAGCCAAATTAATGTCAATGGTGGAAAATTTAATATGGGATGAATTTGCCCCCCAGTCTGCTGTTTGCTTTACGCAGAAGGCAAAAAATACGTGCCGTGTATGTGGATTTTGGGTATAATCTCACCCCAAGGTATTTAGTGTCACTGGTCCATCCTTTGTTTACACGAAAACTTTTACTGCTTGCATAGGGCTTGTATGAAGGTAGTCATATAATCTCTTGAAGAATAAATTACTATTGAGTTTGCCAACATCAAACTGATTCTCCCATTTTTGGAACGACGGTTCTAAAAGACATTGCTGTACAGACGCTCCCCGCCTTATGTATTAACTGCATCCCGTGAAATCTGACACAATTCGAGTTTTGCTCGGGCGGAATTTAACATATACAATATACTGTATATGTACACACAATGGACTGCAGCTGAAACAAACTCCAGCACAACCTGCTGCATAATGACGGCCACGCCGCCTGTGTTATCGCCCAACAGTATCCTTCCGCCACCTTCATCTCATTTATATTTCATTCCCGCGACGAAAAATCCTGAGCCCATTTCAAAGACGTAATTTTTCAATTTATTTTACTTTTCTAAAATTGCCTAAAGCTGAAAATACGTAACCTTAAATTATGCAAGCCGGGGTGCATCCGTATTTAACTTTGCAGTCGCTACACTAAGGCTGTGCCACCGAACACTGACACACATCCCATCAGTATACGTTGCAGCTGGTGCGTTGCTTTTATTTCAGTCGGCAAAACGTCATTAACCATTTAAAGACGAAGCGTATCTGTTTTATATAAGGACTCAGTGCGTACCGCGCTGTAAACACTCTCCACTTCGGTTATAAAAACCAGTCTGTTAATGTTTTATAAGGCAAAAGTTGCTGTTTGTTCTGAGATCCGTACAAAACACATAAACGCAATGTGGGCACCACGTAGAATTTTTTAATACAGACGTTAATAAGTGTGGTTTCGAGCATACTGCCCTGGGGAAATCTTGCCCGAAATTATGTCGGCTTGAAAACGAATTTGCAGGTATGTGGACCTCAGTGTGGGAGACATTTGTGAATTATATGAGTTAGATGAGAAGGAAATTTTGCTTTTGTAAGTTTTGCGATTGGACGTGTTTTCGTTGAAGTTGCGCATAATAGTCTCTGGTTTCTTAGAAATATGTGGTCACTAGAATGCTATTCTTAGGCGTTTTCGCAAACTTGGGGAAAGCGACAATTAGGTTCGACCATATTTGTCCGTCCTTCCATCCGTCCATCCGTATGGAGCGACCCCTGATTGCACTGGACGGATTTTCATGAAGTTTTACATCTGAATACTTCTCGAAAATCTGCAGGGAAAATTCGCATTTCATTAACCCTTTAAAGACGAAGCGTATCTCTTTCATCTAAGGCCTCAGTGCGTACCGCGCAGTAAACACTCTCCACTCCGGTTATAAAAACCAATCAGCTGATGATGTATAAGTCAAAAGTTGCTGTTTGTTCTGAGATCCGTACAAAACACATAAACGCAATGTGGGCACCACGTAGAATTTTTTAATGTTAAACCTGGTGGTATGTAAAGTTACCGCTAGGCTTTAAAAGGTTAAAGACGAAGCGTATCTGTTTTATATAAGGACTCAGTCCGTACCGCGCTGTAAACACTCTCCACTTCGGTTATAAAAACCAGTCTCTTAGTGTTTTATAAGGCAAAAGTTGCTGTTTGTTCCGAGATCCGTACAAAACACATAAACGCAATGTGGGCACCATGTAGAATTTTTTAATGTTAAACCTGGTGGTACGTAAAGTTACCGCTAGGCTTTAAAAGGTTAAAATCTGACAAGAATAAGGATATTTTATAGTAGGAAGACCTATGAATCTTGATTATATTATCTCGCTCAATTCTTCTTAGAACGAGAAATGTTTTAGACAAACGCTCCAGAGGTACTCAAAACACACATTTCATGTTGAATAACTTTTTCCCTTAAACCGTGCCGTTTACGGTATAGTTGCGAAAAATATGGTAAAGACGACCATGCCACAGATGGCAATATAACACGGCACATGTTGGATAACTAAGGCTAAACTAAGCCTACACACACGCACACACACATACACACACAGAATGTGTAATACTTAATTCTTTTCCATGGCAACAATGGTTACGCGAACGCGCCTCAGTGTTACTTTTATAGTGACATTGCGCCTCTTGTTTGGAACCACATTGGTCGTCTGCAATAAATGTGAGTTCGCGAAGTTAAAATTGAATTTTTCAAAATTGTTTTCTTATGTGTTAACCGACAAAATTCAATAAGCTTAAGTCACTTAAGAACCAACTTCAAGAATAAGGACTTTTGTAGTGTTGGATCTTCAGGCAAAGTCGCCAGTCCACCGGCGTTTGTGGCGACCCACATTACGCTGACCTATAAGGTTCTACTGCAGGAATGTGTATGGATGTCAACTACTGTCTTTGAGGCCTAAGAAACATTCATATCGGTCGCGTTTCCGGTGTTCCATATAATTACCAAGGAGGAATATAACCAGCTCATATCGGAAATCAGTACTGTCTTTGCGGTAAATTAACCTTTTAAAGCCTAGCGGTAACTTTACGTACGACCAGGTTTAACTTTAAAAAATTCTACGTGGTGCCCACATTGCGTTTATGTGTTTTGTACGGATCTCAGAACAAACAGCAACTTTTGCCTTATAAAACGTTAAGAGATTGGTTTTTATAACCGAAGTGGAGAGTGTTTACAGCGCGGTACGCACTGAGTCCTTATATAAAACAGATACGCTTCGTCTTTAAATGGTTAAAAACTCTACGTGGTGCCCACATTGCGTTTATGTGTTTTGTACGGGTCTCAGAACAAACAGCAATTTTTGCCTTATAAAACATTAAGAGACTGGTTTTTATAACCGAAGTGGAGAGTGTTTACAGCGCGGTACGCACTGAGGCCTTATATAAAACGGATACGCTTCATCGTTAAAGGGTTAATCTGTAGGTGGCTAACTTGTGTCTCCTCACGATTTTCGTCTACACTGATTTTACTTTTCATCTATCAATTCCATTTAGTCTCCAGTTTCCACAGTTATGCACTGAAGTTGGAACAGCCATTGCTTTACAGAATTTCAGTTGTGTAATTTGTAGCGCGTTTGATTGGCTGTTCTTCCGTTGGTTCCGAACGTTTTCCGAACTCAAGAGAGCTTAACATTTACATCATGTTCACAGCAGCAGAAGATCATTAAAGTTGTGAACTAGTTAGTGATGGCACTATCGATAATTTGCTCAACCTGAGTTCGATTTTGACCACAGCATGCCGTAGCTCCTTCAGGCGTGATATTTTGACCACAGAAAGCCGTAGCTCCTTCAGGCGTGATATTTTGACCACAGCAAACCGTAGCTCCTTCAGGCGTGATGTTTAAAACGCGATGCTCTCACTACATGACAGTTGGTCTGCGAAGGTCTAGAAGAAGTCTTCAGAGAAAACTGCTTAATGTTCGGAAGACTGCGAATAGAGTCATTCCTAAACACCCCCTTGTTCTTGTTCCTTTTTTCCTTCTTTTTCTCCTCCCTCTTCTTCTTCTTCTTTTCTTCTCCCTCTTCTTATTCTTCTCTTTCTTCCCTCTTCCTTTTCTTCTTCTTCTTCTTCTTCTTCTTCTTCTTCTTCTTCTTCTCCGTCTTCTTTTCTTCTCCCTCTTCTTATTCTTCTCTTTCTTCCCCCTCTTCCTTTTCTTCTCCCTCTTCTTCTTCTTCTTCTCCGTCTTCTTTTCTTCTCCCTCTTCTTATTCTTCTCTTTCTTCCCCTCTTCCTTTTCTTCTCCCTCTTCTTCTTCTTCTTCTTCTCCTCCTCCTCCCTCTTCTTCTTCTTCTTCTTCTTCTTCTCCTCCTCCTCCTACCTCTTCTCTCCGTCTTCTTTTCTTCTCCCTCTTCTTATTCTTCTCTTTCTTCCCCTCTTCCTTTTCTTCTCCCTCTTCTTCTTCTTCTTCTTCTCCTCCTCCTCCCTCTTCTTCTTCTTCTTTTATTCTTCCTCTTTTCTTCTCCCTCTTCTTCTTTTCTTCGCCCTCTTTTTCTTCTTCTTCTTCTCCTTCGCCTTCTTCTTCTTCTTCTTCTTCTTCTTCTTCTTCTTCTTCTTCTTCTTCCTATCCACCTCAAGCGCTGCAGTCCGCTGTGGGCTTTGTTTTCCAATAATGTTCCTCCATTCCCGACGATCTCCGATTCTTCCTTACATGTCTTTTTTATTTTCATTATATTTAAATCCTCGTCACTCTCGTTCCTTCCTCTTCTAAGTGTTCTTCCTCTTTTCCTTCTTCCTTCCATTGTAGCTGTTGCAATTTGTTTAAGCATTCGCTGGTTTTGCATTCTTTTAGCATGAACATACAACCTTCGCTCTTCGGTCCCTTTAATCTCTTTTTGTTTCATCAATACTCGTGCGCACGCACGCACACACGAGACGCAGACGCACAAGATACACACACGCATGCACACACATACACGTACAAAGATGTACAAAAGTAAACACACACAAAACACATACACACGTGTCACAGACAAGCGCGCGCGCGCACACACACACACACGGACAAACATATGCACACAAAACACACACACACACATCTCCCTGCATTCGGTTTAATTCTTTCTTTCTTAGTCCTTCCCTCTTCTACCTACTCACAGCAGGTGTCGAGGTTGTTTATTTTCACTTGATCACACTCAGACACACACTACAGTCGGTAGGACTCCTCTGCACGAGGGATCGGCCCGTCGCAGAGACTTTTAACTTACAACACACACACTCACAAGAGAAAAAAAAATCCATGCCCCCGGTGAGATTCGAACCCACGATCCCAGCAAGCGCTCGGCCGCAGACCTACGCCTTAGACCGCGCGGCCACCGGGATCGGCTGCATTCGGTTTAATTCATGATTTAATTCAAACCACTTACGCGTTGAGACTCTCTCACTCTATGTAAATAAGACTTCCATTCTCAGAAAATTTTTCCTTTGATTCTTGTCGTTGTCGTCTTGTTTCACTCCTTCCAGTTTTTATGCTGAAGCCTGTCATTAAGTAAAATGCCCCTGGCTGCGTGACAAGTGCTGTGCAGGGTAAGTCTAATGGTGACTGCCACTTCTCTACCTCTAGACCTGCACGGCGGCTCTCTTCTTCTGACGCCTACTATTTGACCTGTCCAGTAGCTATAAGTCTCCGTGTCACTAACCTTTTAAAGCCTAGCGGTAACTTTACGTACCGCCAGGTTTAACATTAAAAAATTCTACGTGGTGCCCACATTGCGTTTATGTGTTTTGTACGGATCTCAGAACAAACAGCAACTTTTGCCTTATAAAACAGTAAGAGACCGGTTTTTATAACCGAAATGGGGAGTGTTTACAGCGCGGTACGCACTGAATCCTTATATAAAACAGATACGCTTCGTCTTTAAAGGGTTAAAAAATTCTACGTGGTGCCCACATTGCGTTTATGTGTTTTGTACGGATCTCAGAACAAACAGCAACTTTTGCCTTATAAAACATTAAGAGACCGGTTTTTATAACCGAAATGGAGAGTGTTTACGGCGCGGTACGCACTGAGTCCTTATATAAAACAGATACGTTTCGTCTTTAAAGGGTTAATGTACGCAGACCCCCATAACACAAAGCACAAACCACACAGGGGATATTTATTGAACTTTTTGGTCTATAATTTACAGGCGAAGCTTGGTCTTCGCCCATTTTAAGGATCACAATAACTTCAGCTTGTTTGCGTTTAAAGGGGCTACAGTTTGATGTTACTGACTTGATAAGTCGAAGTCCTTCCCTCTTCTACCTACTTGTTCACAGTAGGTGTCGAGGTTGTTTATCTTCACTTGATCACACTCACACACCACAGTCAGTAGGGCTCCTCTGGACGAGGGATCGGCCCGTCGCAGAGACCTCTACCTGACAACACACACACTCACAATAGAAAAAAATCCATGCGCCCGGTGGGATTCGAACCCACGATCCCAGCAAGCGCTCGGCCGCAGACCTACGCCTTAGACCGCGCGTGCAGACTTCATAAGCACTGTGGCAATAAGTCTACAGTTGCAATGGATTATTTCGTACTGTCCTCTGAAGTTCAGCATAACCTATCCTGTTACGTGGTGAAGCAGTTGGTTGCGGCGCTGCGCTACAAACCGGAAGGTTGCGGGTTCGATTCCTGACTGTGTAATTCGAATTTTTTATTGACATAACCCTTCCGGCCGCACTATGGCCCTGGGGTCGACTCAGCCTCTGACAGAAATGATTACCAGGGATATTTCGGGGGGGGGGGGGGCCGCCGGTAAACGCGGCCGGTGCTTAGAGCTGACAACCTACCACCTTCATGTGCCGATTCTTTAGAAATCTGGGAGCGTCGACCTCCTGGAACCCTAAGGGCCTGTCCAGGCCTGTAATGGGACTACTTTATCTTTGCTTTTAACCTACTCTGTTACGCGGCTTGAGTTGACGGATAATGAGTTCAGCTTCGGAGGAAACAGGTCTTACCGACAGCACCAGAATTGGTTAATAGAATATCTGCAGACTTTTTGGAGCTAAGAATGAAGTTTGCCGATCCCAGCGGCCGCGCGCTCTAAGGCGTGGGTCTGCGGCCGCCCACTTGCTGGCATTTCGGGTTTGAATCCCGCCGGAGGCATGGATGTCTGTCTCTTGTGAATGTTGTGTTTTTTGTCAGGTAGAGGTCTCTGCGAAAATTTCATACGAAACTTTGCGATTTCATAACGCGTAATTTTCTGCAGTAGGCCTATCTACCGAAACGGCAATGTCTTGTAAGGAAAACGTCAATAAATACGTAAAATCATTTCAGCCCCCATGATTTGCTCGGCTTACTGATTCTAATGACAAATACCCGCATTTGTTAATCTAAATACTCAAGCACTCTTAATTCGTCATTATGTTTGTCATACTTCCTGGATTCAGCCAGGTTTATTCTTTCCCAGTGTTTTTGGGCGAGAATAGCATGCCATTTCTTTTCAACACCTTCCACCTGAGTAACAGCGAAGAATAAAAATTTTCTATATGCATCGTTGTATTGGTTATAGCTTTCGAAATATTTTAAAATTACGTTTTATAACCACTCTTGCATCTCGTTCATCCTCACTTATATATAAATATTGATTGCTTCACGATTACATTCAGACACACCACAATTGGTAGGACTCCTCTAGACGAGTGATCAGCCCGATGCAGAGACCTCTACCTGACAACACACAACATTCACAAAAGACAGACATCCATTCCCCACGGCAGGATTCGAACCCGCAATCCCTGCAGGCGAACGGCCGAAGACACGTTTTAGACGGCACGGCCACTGGGATCGGCAATATGAATATAGGAACACGTAACTTATTAAATTTGAAGAGACGGTGCAATAGTTTGCATGATAAAAATGTATATATTTTAGTGCCTCCTCGCGGACTGTCGCCAACGGTCTCTGCCTTCCTCAAAGACACATGCAAACTCCTGAAGATGCGAAAAGTACAGACATCGGCTTTTCACCCTCAGAGCAATGCAATGGTCGAATGGCTACACAGATCCTTGCACACAGGTCTCTCTCATTACAACATAATAAATTATTTCTCCAACTTCAGACTGAAACTACATTAACAAGAAAGAAGATGCTGTATTAATATCATTTTACTTTCGTTCTTGTTTAACAGGATTATGGCGGCCGGGATAGCGTTGGTGGTATAGCCACTCGGTACGGGCTGCAGGGTCCGGGGATCGAATCCCCGTTGATGGCGAGGTATTTCGCACCAGTCGAGACCGGTCTTGGGGCCTACATAGCCTCCTTCAGTCTCTCTGCGGGGCCTTTACCACCTTACCTCCATTTACCGCCGAAGTTAAAGAAAATGCACAGTTATACCTCTACTCCCGCACTGGTCGTTCACGGTCCGTTCCAGGGTGAACTTTGCTTTTATCCTTTTACATTTTTTCATGATTATTAAGACGTTTGTTTGTTTCTTATCTCTCTTCAACGACGAGGTACGTACGGCAAGTAGACGAAGAGTGTTTGCTTTGAAGATTACCGCTTTGTTCCGGAGTATCAGATGTTAGCACAAGCATCGTTGCCCAACATCCGACTGTTCGCAAGAAACTTATGTCTCACACCAGCATGGGCAGCATTCATAAACGCGGCCGAGTTACATGTACGCACGTTCATACACCACATTTGGAGGCTTTCCGCAAACTGTGGATATTTCCTAAATTTCATATTTCGAAAAAGCTGCGTGACTCACTGAGTACAGTGACAAGGCTACGGCCCAATTGTCCAAATAGCAGGGGCTCGATTCCCTTCGCTGGAAAGACACATTTGTCTTCAGCATAACGTCCAGACCGGCTGTGAGACGCACTCAGCCACGTGTCCAGGTGTTATGTGGGTTTCCCCTTATTAGGTCAAGGTTAATAATGAGTGGAGCCATACCTCCATCCCACCATACGTTTTCACAAAGTGATGCCAAGTCAAATAATTAAAAGGGAAGTTGACTTGTTGTGTTGTTTTATGTTGGTATTGATTCGCAGTGAGTTATTTTGGCCTAAACTTCAATATAAAAACCAAACACTTAATGCTGTTCAAAGAAATAATTGCTGCGTATTATGAGAATCAATTCGGAAGACCTTCTGGCCTGGTTTTATCTCAAATAAAAAACATGAATGCGCGCACAAGAGAAATCAATGGCAGTGCGGAAATGGAAATGGATTTGTCGTACACTGAGAAAGGATCCATCTGACACGGAAAAGTAAGTTTCGAGTTGGTACCCTCAAGGACAACGTAGAAGAGGAATACCGAGACAAAGGTGGGGGAGAACGATAGAACGGGGAGCTGGATGGAAAAGTCTTGGAAAGAAGTGAAGGCAATATCTGGAAACAGAGTCCGCTTGCTGTGCTTCGTGGAGGCCCTGTTTTCCGAAAAGGTATAACAGGAAATTGGGTCGAGTTTGACAGTCATAGAGACACATAGACATAGAGACAATAGACATAGGGACACATAGACATAGAGACAATAGACATAGGGACACATAGACATAGAGACAATAGACATAGGGACACATAGACATAGAGACAATAGACATAGGGACACATAGACATAGAGACACATAGACATACGCCTACTTCGTGGGAAAAATGCAGAAATTTTTTAACGTTAAAGCAGGTAGTGTATATACATATACAGTCGTACCGGTTTATAACATCGGTTTATACGACACCTCGTATACAGCGTCAGATATCCTGTGGTACTAATTAACCCTTTAAAGACGAAGCCTATCTGTTTTATGTAAGGACTCAGTGCGTACCGCGCTGTAAACACTCTCCATTTCGGTTATAAAAACCGGTCTCTTAATGTTTTATAAGGCAAAAGTTGCTGTTTGTTCTGAGATCCGTACAAAACACATAAACGCAATGTGGGCACCACGTAGAATTGTTTAATGTTAAACCTGGTGGTACGTAAAGTTAGCGCTAGGCTTTAAAAGGTTAATTCCTTACTGTTAAACATAACATGACAGACCTACTCCTCGGTTAGAACAACACTCGTTTATAACGACACAAAGCAATCAGTCCCTTTCACGATGTTACAACCGAGTTCGACTCTATTTATCAGTGTACTGAAAGTGTTAATGAAACGTCATATGTCAAGGTGAATATTAACCCCTACTTTCATCTTACCTCTGCCTGGGTGATGGCTGAGAAGTTTGGACTGAGGTAGTACATAATGCCGTCGGCTGATCCTGGTAACGTCACCCCCCGAACAAGCAGAATCAGCAGTACAGCGTAGGGGAACAGCGCAGTGAACCAGACCACCTGCAGACAACACACGCTACTGTGTTACTGCTACCTTACGCCGGAGATCACTTTCCTGGAGATGTCACGATACTGACCTTTCCTGACGTGGAGATTCCTTTCCAGAGGCTGAAGTAGCAGATCAGATAAACAGCCAGAAGACACAGAGCCACGTCCCACTTGATGGCACCCAGGTCGTGGAGGCCCGCACTTCGGTGTAGCTCGAGCACAGCGCGACTGCGTGTGAAACAGTACAGTATTCTGACACTGTGCAGTCCGATAGGTGGATACTAACTAACTAACTAACTAACTAACTAACTAACTAACTAACTAACTAAATAAATAAATAAATAACTAACAAATAACTAACTAACAAATAACTAACTAAATAAATAACTAACTAACTAAATAACTAACTAAATAAATAACTAACTAACTAACAAATAACTAACTAAATAAATAACTAACTAACTAAATAACTAACTAAATAACTAACTAACTAAATAACTAACTCCATGGAGCAGAGGCCTTCTTGAGAAGCTAACAGTTTCTCAGCTACCCAAGAAATTCCCCGCATTTTATAGAACCCGGAGGTTCATTACCGCATTCACAACAGCCCGCCGCCTGTCCCTATTCTGAACCAGCTCAATCCAGTCCATGCGCCCCATCCCACTTCAAGATCCATTTTAATATTATCCTCCCATCTACGCCTGGGTCTCCCAAGTGGTCGCCTTCCCTCGGGTCTCCCCACCAAAATCCGGTATGCACCTCTCTCCTCCCCCATACGTGCCACATGCCCCGCCCATCTCATTCTTCTCGATTTGATTACCCGAATAATATTTGGTGATGAGTACAGGTCATTAAGTTCCTCGTTATGTAGTCTTCTCCACTCCCCTGTCGCCTCGTCCCTCTTAGGCCCAAATATCCTCCTTAGCACCCTATTCTCGAACACCCTCAGTCTTTGTTCCTCCCTCAGTGTGAGACACCAAGTTTCACACCCATACAAAACAACAGGTTAAATTATAGTTCTGTATACCCCAGTCTTTGTGTTTTTGGATAGCAACCTGGAAGACAAAAGATTCTGCACCGAATGATAGCAAGCATTCCCCGACTTCAGTCTGCTCTTAATTCCTTCATGAACGGAGTTTCGATTAACGAATCGAAATATTTGCTCCCAAATATTTGAATTATTCCACCCTTTCAAAGGATTTATCATCTATCTTTATGTTGCGATTCTGTCCCGCATTCTGATTTCGAGACATGACCATGTACTTAGTTTCGCGGATACCAACGTTTCCAAGAAACACGTTAGTCTTACAATGGAGGCAGTGTGTTCTCCCGAAATGTTAGTGACCAACTGTGATAACCCAGATAACAGAATTGCTGCAAATTACATATAAAATACAATTTTAAACGATACATAAACATGCATTGAACAGGCAACATCACTGTTCTTGACAATGGCTGTATATCACTCACTTCACATATTTCTTTCAGGACTTCTTCCATTGTCACCACCAAAATAAAAACACTAAAACACTAAAAACACAACTTTTGGAGGAAGCTTCTTCCTTCCTCAGATCCTACCGTTAAAAATCCAGACAACCACATGTTGGCCGTGACACATCAACCACATCAAACCAACCATAAGAAATACCGAACCTAAAAGGTAAAAAAAAGGTAAAGCAGTCCCATTACAGGCCTGAACAGGCCCACAGGATTCCAGAAGGTCGAGGTTCCCAGATTTCTAGACAATCGGCACATGGAGGTGGTAAGGTTGTCAGCCCTACGCACCGGCCGTGCACTGGTACTCATTACAGGCTGAGTCGACGTCGACCCCAGGGGGTCGACTCAGCCTGTAACAGAAAATAGTGCGACCGACAGGATTATGTCAATGAAAATAATCCACTGCCACCATCGGGAATCGAACCCGCGACCTGCCGGTTTGTAGCGCAGTGCCTCAACCAACTGCGCCACCGCGGCCCGCCGATACGTAATCTAACATGTCGCATACTATAACAACATTACCATAACGAATTACAACAGTACCCGAGTATGAACCCATAAAAATATCAAACAAAACTTAAAATAAAAACTGGTAACAATTCCAAACACAATACAACAACACACATAAAGAAATTCACAATAATCTTTGTGTTTTTAGTGTTTTTATTTTGGTGAAATGGAGAAAGTCCTGAAAACGTAGGTGGGGTGAGTGCAGTTAGATACGGTGACTGAGACCAACAAATACACACAAGTTTATGGAAATGTACAAATATTATGAAAGCAGTAATACCTCCCACACGTTTGGACCACTTATGTGGTCATCCTAAGGAAGGTGCGTTACGAAGAATAAATACATTCACATGTTACAAAGGTTTGTAACCAGTGCAAAAGTAAAATATTAAATATTAAAATCAAATGTTAATTTAATATTTAATATTTTACATGTAGTTTTAATATTTAATATTTTAAATGTGCATTGGTTCACGTAACCTTTGTAACATCTCACTGTATTTATTTTCGTCACGCACGTCCCTGAGGATGGCCACATGAGTGGTCGAAACATGTAGGAGGCATTTCTGCGTTTATATTTTCATAAACTTGAGTGCATCTCTTGGTTGTATTCACAGCATAAAATACTGTTTAACAGTCACACTCTAGACAATAAAAAACTGTTACGGTAAGATCTGCACTCTTTTGGCAGATTACGCAGCGTCGAGTGGTAATCCGTTACCGACGTTTCGGGACAACATATCGGTCCCATGTTCAAGGGTCAAGAAACTTTAATGGTATATCTGAAAGCTAAGTATAAAAAAGAATAAATGGATTTGAAACATCTTGCGTAGGGACTGCCTTCTAAAACACGTTATTGAACGAAAATATGAGGGACGAGAAGACGAGGGAGAATACGTAAGCAGCTACTGGATGACCTTACGGAAACCAGAAGATACTTGAATTGCAAGAGGAAGCACTAATCGCACTCTGTGGAGAACTTGCTTTGGAACCTCTTGTAAGGCAGACAACGTAATGAAAGAACTGCCGGCAAAATCACTCCCCAGAACAAATATAACATTACTGATAATAATGATAACAACAAGAACAATAACAACATCGTGTAACTGATTTTAAATTACAAAGAATTAAATCCATGACTCGAAACAGAGTGGATCCTAAGACCATCTGCCCTCGAGCTCCGAACGGTACGAGATCAGTTAAATTCATCTCATTGTTTGCTTATCTAAACACAGGATAATATTAAAAGCGGAGCATGTGTTGCTCCTGGAGCTCCATGTTGCCCACAAGTAATAACGCCACTGCCTCAGTTCGTGCAGACAACATACGCAACAAGCACTGGAGGCACATTATCGGAGGATTTTATTTGACATGCACGTAGACAGTGGTGTCACTTACTTGAAATATTCTGATGCAGCAGAAGTGAACTTCGTGTGGTTGTTTGGGTCGTCGTCACCAGTGGCGATAATCGGTCCGCCGTACAGGCGCTGTTCGGTGACGTCACCAACGGTAACGCTACCGTTCTGGCGCGATTCCACGGTCCAAGCGTCTAATTCAAACTGCAATAGTCAACAGGACATCGGCTGACCTGACCAGAGACTGTCGTAGTTTTGTTCAGTCAGTCCATGTTAAACACACATTACGTCGCAACCGTTTTTTCTGCATATCTAACAACTGTATGGAGCAGAGTTTATCTCGACGTGTTGAGAGATGTTCAACTGGTGAAAGAACTGCCCGCCTTCTACAGAACCCCAAGGTTCATCACATTGTCAAAAAGCACGGGCGTTGCTGGGGGGTGGGGGGCGGGGTTTGGGGCGAGTGGTGCTGCCGCCCCGGGCAGCAGAGTCCACGCAGTGGCAAACTGGGAGGCAAAATGAATATTTTAAATGAAAAAAGAAATTAAGTTTCTACTATCACCAAATTTTAAATTACTGAGTGAAATAAAAGGACAATAAATAATTTTAATTTTTTAACATTCCTAATTTCTGTTCCGGATGGCCAAAGATTACCTGTCCCCTACGCCAAAATGCCTAGCAACGCCACTGTTAACAAAGGGCAGCCACTGAACTCGTCCTGGCCTATTTAAATCCATTCCACAGCCTCGTCATATTCTACGTACAGTATTTAGGACCCACTAATGTAACCTCCCACCTAAGCCTAGCTGTTCTATGGAATGCTTGTGGCTAGCACCTGCGAACAACGCACAACTGCAAGCCGTCACTCACCGGTCTGCATTGAGGCGTATTCCAGGAATTGTCACACGTCGTCCAAGGCAGGAGACTGGTGAACGAAGCAAAGAAGTACCGCAGAGCCCACGCTATGATTACGTTGTAGTAGAAGTCGACGTAGAAGGCGATTAGCACCACGGCATACCCGATACCTGGAGGTGAATAAAAGGAATGAGCCACGTCAGAATGACAGAAACTGTGGTGGACGTTGGGAAGGAGACGAACTATGCGTCGGGGAAAAAGAACTATCCGTTCCCCTCTCCCCAAAACACGAGATAGACTTCACATAAAATAACTGTCATGAATGTTAATGTTTGATGCTCTTAACATAGCGTAAACCAAAACACAGGCCTAAAACCCCTTTATTTAAATATCTCTAAAACTAAAATTTTCACAGAAAAGTTTACCTTAAATAAAATCTTGTTTCAAACACTTGTTGCTCCAATTAGCCCTTTAAAGACGAAGCGTATCTGTTTTATATAAGGACTGAGTGCCTACCGCGCTGTAAACACTCTCCACCTCGGTTATAAAAACCAATCTCTTAATGTTTTATAAGGCAGAAGTTGCTGTTTGTTCTGAGATCCGTACAAAACACATAAACGCAATGTGGGCACCACGTAGAATTTTTTAATGTTAAACCTGGTGGTATGTAAAGTTACCGCTAGGCTTTAGAAGGTTAATATTTAACGAATTACCCTCAACCAGTGCGCATAAATCCGTACTGGTGTTCATGTAAAATGTTAGATATGGTCGATCTATGAAGAACATTGTATTATATCAATAAACTTTAGTAACACTTCCCAATAGCAAATTTCATGAAAACTCATTAGGCAGTTCTATAGATGTTACATGCGTACAGACACACTGACAGATAGGCAGACAAAGTACAGCAAATGTAAAGTTGTCGCTGTTTACAGCATGAAGGAGTATGGTGGAGTGTGTGTATAGCTCCATTTCATTCGTCAATTGGGAAGTAGCTGTAGATGAGTGGTTAACTGGACAGCCCAGCCGCTTTACCCACGCGGGAAGTGCTCCCGGTACTCACTGACCGCGAGTATTGAGTGCGTCTCAGAAGCGGTTTGGATGCTTTAGAAAGCGAAAGAACTCTTGTCCGAGCCGGGCATTGAACCGCGAGTCCTCAGTGGGCCAGCCCGTAGCCTGGTCACTCTACCGATATGGTCTTCCAGCTCCGTGGACAGACAAGACCAAGATAATGCGCAAATTTTAAGAATCTTCCTTGCGAAAGCGCTAAAAGGATTATGTGATTCCTAATTCCTGTAGTGGTCATTGTGTATGAACAGTTTGCACGCTGTTTGCTTCCACTCTGGCAATCGGACTGGTCTGTCTGCTTGGGTTTCGCGCAGTCTCTCTCTCTCTCCCCCTCTCTCTCCCTCTTCCATTTCGCAGTCGTCTGTTCTCCTTTCTCCTTCACTGCTTCTCCAACTTCAAGCTTTCTTTGAACAAGCACTTTCAGTTCCTTGCTGTAGTGCCTCTATTATACGTCCCCAGAACGTGGAAAATGGCGTACGTTTCCGGTCGGACCGTAGCTTCCGGTTCAGTGCGAGGGATTAGGGTACGCTTCATCTCTGTCTGAGGGCGCAGTGGAGACCTCTTGTATAATTGGCTGGAAGTACGCTGCTGCACCATAATCCACGAGATCTTGAGGTGTCTGTGTTCCACCTGAGCCTGTTATTGCGGGTTCGCCTTCAACGCGATCGCCATGAAACGAGCATATTACGTTAGCCATGTTTGTCTGTCGGTTGAATGCCTGCATGTAAGAAACAAAACCCGTATTTGGATTTTTCATGAAATTTGATATTTGGAAGTTTTACTTGTCGATCCATTCCAATTTTTGATAAATTTATATAACAATAAACTAATGAATATAACAGTCAAAGGTAAAATGTATTTTTAACAAACAGCTACATGTTTCGGCTTTACAAGAAATCCATCATCAGGCTGTACAAAAAGACGTATATTTCACACACAACATGCATTTTTCTGTACGGATGCTGTATATTGAAACTATTCGCCCCTTTCATGGCGTTATAACCGAATTCGACTGCATTTCTTAAACAAGAGGATACGAATGTACACGAATTCTCACTTCAAACCAACAGCACAGATTTTATATTGCTCATCTCCGTGCGCTGAAATCAATTTCAGAAATGAAAACCAACCAAATGCACACTCCTGTACTATTCGCTACGTGTTTATTTACTATTTTCCTCCAACGTGTTTCGGCGACCTGCCGAAACACGTTGGAGGAAAATAGTGAAAAAAAAACATGGTGAATAGTACACAAGTTGTGCATTTGGTTGGTTTTCTTTTCTGTAATTGCACAATATTTATTATTTATTTACTGCTCCTACATGTTTCGACCACAGATATGGCAATCTTCAGTGAGCTACAAGATTTTTAGGCGTATACAGCAGATCCTATGTTGCAAATAGCCACACGTAAATGGTAAAAATGCACATACTGGTATCTAGCTATAATTACATACAATCTTAAAGTTGTGGTGTCAACTGCATGCAATTATAGATAGACATCAATATGTACATTTTTACCATCTACGTGCGACTGCTTGCAACATACACTGTATACGTCTAAGAAGCTTGTAGCTCCCTGAAGATGGCCATGTCGTATGGCCGAAACAGGCAGCAGCAGTAAATAATAAATATTTTCTAACAAGCAGGAAGTGAGAGTTTGTGCATATTGGACAGTTGCACAGAACATGTAGGCCTATAACACTGAGTTTTGAAAATCGGATGAAAAGCTCCGACCGTGTTTATCCGGCTCAGGATAAGGACCAGTTGTGGCTTTTGTGAAAATGGTACTGAACTCCCCAGTTGCATGAAACAGGAGAATTTATTGACTAGCTGAGGAAGTAACAGCCGATCCAGGAGTTCTTTGCTGCATGCAGTCAGCCATCTTACAATATTTGAGCTATTTAAATCACAATCAGTGATCGCGTTAGATTTGGATCGCACTGCATAGTTCCTACACACTACATCGATTTAACAAAAATATCGATTCGTGCGTACATGAAGTAATGACCTACGATAATGTTCAGGTTTTAGAAGACAAACCTACGTCTACATTATTTACTCACCACGATGTGGGTTTTAGGTATAAGTGTAGAAAAAATACTGTCATTAATAAATCGTATCTTGGAATATTATCTCTTTAAAGACGAAGCGTATCTGTTTTATATAAGGACTCAGTGCGTACCGCGCTGTAAACACTCTCCACTTTGTTTATAAAAACCAGTCTCTTAATGTTTTATAAGGCAAAAGTCGCTGTTTGTTCTGAGATCCGTACAAAACACATAAACGCAATGTGGGAACCACGTAGAATTTTTTAATGTCAAACCTGGTGGTACGTAAAGTTACTGCTAGGCTTTATAAGGTTAAAATTCGAAATTCGCAGGGAAGTAAAAAGAAGTGAAATGAGTCAGTCCGATCCTTTTATACGAACACAAAATAAAGGGTTATTCTAAATAAAGAATGAACAACCTAAACGCAAAATAAACTAGAATTGTCCGTACGCCTGTGCCCCACGCCATGAACACACATGGGACATCCCAGGTAAACCTGAAGGCCCACCCAACCCTTGCACTACATAGGAGTAATTACCTTCACGCTTCTGCCACTTTAACCCCTGGAAGAATAGCCTCGAGTGACCACTGCATAGGAGGCTGGGCAAGCCAAAGTGGGGGACAAGAAGAAACTAAGTTTATCGTATTTAAATCCTGCACTGGTCACTGCGGCTGCGCAGGCAAGACTTCACGACATTTGTAGCCTTTACTGGGTTACCATTCCGTTTGTGACGCACACGTTCAACCCTGACTGTGACGGCCAGACACCCAGGCCTTTTTTTTAAAGTTATTCATGCCGCGTACATGCTTATCATTAATACATTAACCAACGTACGCACTTAACCTTTTAAAGCCTAGCGGTAACTTTACGTACCACCGGGTTTAACATTAAAAAATTCTACGTGGTGCCCACATTGCGTTTATGTGTTTTGTACGGATCTCAGAACAAACAGCAACTTTTGCCTTATAAAACATTAAGAGATCGGTTTTTATAACCGAAGTGGAGAGTGTTTACAGCGCGGTACGCACTGAGTCCTTATCTAAAACAGATACGCGTCGTCTTTAAATGGTTAATAATGTACATTCAGAAGTAAGAATTAACTCCTACATGTTTAAGCATCGAGGTGCCATCATCAGGGAGTTAGCCAACAAGGGAAAAGAAGGCCAATACAAGGCCAGCACTCTTACGTAGGTACTGTGCCGACACAATACCTATATAAGAGCGCTGGCCTTATATTTCTCTGTTCAGATAACTCTCTGATAATGGCACCTCGCTACCGAAACATGTAGGAGTTTATAACTGCTTTTGAGTGTATTTTATTAAGTGCGTAAGTTGGTTACAGTATTAATAATAATTAACTCTGGCCTTGTTTCACGCCCTAGTTGCGTTCCTGAAAAAGTGAGTGTAAATACAAAGGCGTAAATAAAAAATAATATTCCCGTCAGAAATGAGGGGTTTAGCGTAATATGATGCAGCAAGTCAAAGGGCGTTAAACCGAAAATGAAAGAGCGCGATTTAAGAATGCGTTTAAATTGGCAAGGGCGTTAAAGAAGCAATGTGTAAAACAGAGAGAATTTAAACAAGGACTATCGTATTGGCTTCAGACAGGACAGGAAAACTGCTCCTCTTGTATGTGATACTCAAATACAGATTTCACACTGTATCGTTTTACAAGTACCAGCCTTGTGTCATCCATTTTGTTTTTGATTTGAAGCAACGGGCGGATGGCCTGCGACATGGGATTCTCAGAGCAGTGAGCATTAAAGCTGCCGTCTTCTGGGATGTAAAGTTGTGTAATCTGGCACACGGTTACCCGAAAATGGAGGCAGTATATCTCTCCGAAAGTTTGGCACCCCTAACCATACACATCCAAAAACACCGCAGTCTCACCGGATCTGCTGTTCGTTCCTTGTAGCAGCCCAATTATGAAAAGGCCACGGATAACAGCGTACGAATATTTATTGCGTCTGCCATAAGCAGACTTTTAATAACCAAGTGCTTCTAATAATGCCGATTCCAGTGGCCGCGCGGTCTAAGGCATAGGTCTGCGGCCGAGCGTTTGCTGCGATCGTGGGTTCGATTCCCGCCGGGGGCATGGATGTTTCTCTCTTGTGTTTGTGTTGTCAGGTAGAGGTCTCTGCGACGGGCCGATCCCTCGTCCAGTGGATTCCTACCGACTGTGGCGTGTGTCTGAGTGTGATCAAGTGAAAATAAACAACCTCGACACCTGCTGTGAACAAGTAGGTAGAAGAGGTAAGGACTACAAAACTTTTAATAAAACAATTGAATCCTGTTATAAAGATATCGGTTTATGCAACACCTCCTCTATAGCGTCAGATATTGTGTGATACTAAATAATTCCTTACAGTTAACTATAACTATATTCGTCTCGGTTATAACAACACCCATTTATAACGATATGAATTATTCAGTCCCCTTTATCACGTTTTAACCGAGTTCGAATACATGTCCACGAAAATTGACTTGACAAATGAAAGTTATTACTAGACCTTTAGCTTTAGCATAACAATCGTTTATAATTACATATCTTCATCTCACACCTGCGTTCTGCACACGGTCGGTCACAATGCCTACATTTGCTGCAGTTTTAAGGAACGTCTGTGGCACTTTTCGTCTTTTCCGGAACATAATGAACGTTGACATTGCGATCTCAGAGTTGTTCATTCACTTTCTGACAGCAAAACAGTACTTTGTTTAAATGAAACTAATCTCATATAGCAGAATTTTGTTTCCACATTTTTGCATGCTGAATGATTTGAAGAAGCAAATCAGTTTTAATAACCGTCACGCAGACAAGCGATATAGGATACTGTCTTGCATACGCTCCATCGGTCTAATTCTTTACGTAACGCTTCACATAACTAACTAACTAACTAACTAACTAACTAACTAACTAACTAACTAACTAACTAACTAACTAACTCCATGGAGCAGAGGCCTTCTTGAGAAGCTAACAGTTTCTCAGCTAGTCAAGAAATTCCCCGCATTTTATGGAACCCGAAGGTTCATTACCGCATTCACAAGAGCCCGCCACCTGTCCCTATCCTGAGCCAGCTCAATCCAGTTCATGTCCTCCCATCCCACTTCCCGAATATCCATCTTCACGCTTCACATATATATATATTTAATAAAAACCTTAGCATAAATGAAATAAGACCTTTTATTGTAATGCAGTTTTGGTTGATATCGTGGATAAGAATATCTCTGCTTTATAGTGACTAAGTTATGGGCTACACGAACAACAAATCTGTGTTCGATTCCCAGCACAGGCAAGCGGTTTTGCTTTTTCCCAAAGAGCCGCGTCCCACCCAGATTTCTATTTAATGCTTAGCGCGAGATCGTTACCGGAGGACAAAGCGGTGGGGCGGGGAGTTGCTGAAAATGACCATTCACATACTTCTAACGTGGAGGTTAAGAATGCGTGGAGCCTAACCTCACTATCCGTAGACCTCAATGGCTTTAAGAACGGGACAACTTTAAATGTACATAAATACATTTATTTACCAAGCAGTTGCACTTACTGAAATATATATGAGTTTGTTCCAACATGTTTCGGCTATAACTTGCAGCCATCTTGAGGGAGCAATAAATATACAAACAACATATGGAGGTTTGTAAATGCCAGACAGATGTTACCTATAATCACATGAATTCAAAAGGGAAAGTTGTTGAAGATTAGCACACCTCCATGTGTCCACTGTATATTTAAAGCTTCCTGAAGATGGCTCTACGTTATAGTCGAAACATGTTGAAGTAGTACATACTCGTATGTATTTGCGTAAGTAAAACAGATGGCGAATAAATGTATTTATACAAAAACACTAATCGCCAACAAATGCACAAAGAGAGTTTTATCATCAATCGTAACACACTCCTACATGTTTCGACCTTGCTGGGTCATCTTCAGGGAGAACTTTTTGTTGTCGTTACACTAAGGTTGCCCTTTATAGTTGAGTGAGAATGTGCTGTTGACTGTGTACTGTGTACTGGAGGCGTGAACTCTCCGCGATCCGGGTCTGAATTGCAGTTCAGGAGTGTGTTACGATTGATGATAAAACTCTCTTTGTGCATTTGTTGGTGATTAGTGTTTTTGTATAATATAGTGCACGGACATGGAACCCACAAAAATGTATTTATGTATGTCCATTGCACGGAAGACATATAATACCAAATTTTTTAATGTAGTGTTTCGTAGACGACATGTAAAAAAAACCCATCTGATGCATGCCTGATGTCAAAGCACGTAGCAGCTTACGAATTGTGTTACAACTGTGTATTATTTGTGTGTGTGTGTGTGTGTGTGTGTGTGTGTGTGTGTGTGTGTGTGTGTGTGATGGTTACTAAAACTGATCAGTCATCTTCACTGAAATATTCAAGTCATTTTCCGACTTTTATGAAAGCTATAATTAACTACCGTCTTCACAACAGCACAGTACAAACCCTTAACTGAGCCAGATAAGTCCAACTCACATTCTGCCATCCTCCCTCTATAGGATCCGTTTTAACATTATCCTCCATTCTATGTGTGCGAGTCTTTAATAATAATAATAATAATAATAATAATAATAATAATAATAATAATAATAATAAAAAATCTGAATGTACTGCAGTCGATAACAGTACGCAGTGCTGTCACCTGCTGAATACACTGCAGACCTGTTACCTTTGAAGATTGGAGCCAGACGCCCCCAGCAAGTAATGGCCCCCTTTCGGTTGAACTGCCCCAGCGCCAGCTCCATGTAGAAAAGCGGGATTCCTCCCACCACCAGCATGACGCAGTACGGCACCAGGAAAGCTCCTGTAACCAGAAAATGGCTTAGATAATCTATGTATTGCAACACAGTGGTAACCTGTGGGTGTGGTTACGTCCATACGACAAGCAGCAGTTGCCCTTCTTCATCCGGTATATGGATGATTTCGATGTTTCTGTTAAAACATGAAGGCACAACACTCAAATAACGCCTGTACCTCTATTCACGCAGTTTTAGAAATTTTTGAATGAGGATTTTAATTTCATTACAAACTCTACAGCCACAATTGCACATCGCATTAACCCTTTAAAGACGAAGCGTATCTGTTTTATATAAGGACTCAGTGCGTACCGCATTGTAAAGACTCTCCACTTCGGTTATAAAAACCAATCTCTTAATATTTTATAAGGCAAAAGTTGCTGTTTGTTCTGAGATCCGTACAAAACACATAAACGCAATGTGGGCACCACGTAGAATTTTTTAATGTTAAACCTGGTGGTATGTAAAGTTACCGCTAGGCTTTAAAAGGTTAAAGACGAAACGTATCTGTTTTATATAAGGACTCAGTGCGTACCGCGCTGTAAACACTCTCCACTTCGGTTATAAAAACCGATCTCTTAATGTTTTATAAGGCAAAAGTTGCTGTTTGTTCTGAGATCCGTACAAAACACATGAACGCAATGTAGGCACCACGTAGAATTTTTTAATGTTAAACCTGGTCGTATGTAAAGTTACCGCTAAGCTTTAAAAGGTTAACAGCCGTGGCTAATGCAAAATTGACAATAAAATGGCGTAAATTTCATGTTTTTTTATTTTGGGTCCGCCAAAATAAAGCGACAGTTACGTCGTCGTCGTCGTCGTCGTCGTCGTCGTCATCATCATCATCATCATCATCATCATCATCATCATCAACATCTATAATAACACGGTAACGTCTGTTTGTGACATCACGTACTGAGCTACCGAACCGACTTTTTCATGATAAACATTTTTAAAAAAGCACAAGATTCGGCAGTGATGGCAATCTCCTTTGTTTTTATTAATTCCTTCTAAAAAGTTGTTTCTTTAACAAAGACCTGCTGTTAAAATTGATAGTACTGCCTCTACTAGAAGCCATGAGAATTACATGACATATGTTAGCTTCCTTTGGCCTCCGGTGATAGCAGCACAAGCACTGCATAGCAGCAGATACTGTCGGCATTCAGTTACATCCACCAGATCCTGCCATTCCCTTCCAGCTGCGCAGGAGACAGTTTGTGATAAAAACCGCTTTTGTTACGAAAATCAATTAGACTCAACGGCAGCCGCTTAAACGTTTTGGAATATATCTAAAATTCTTTTTTTTTGTATGTGGCATTTTCTTGGATCGCTTCATTTGCCAGCGTCGCTGTTGCAATTATTTAAGGGCATCCACAACATATAGAATGAAACACCTTGGTAACATCAAATACTTTATATATAAAATTGCTTTAAAGTTTGAAACATACAAATCTTTTTGTGGTTAAATATTTCATTCTCTCCACGCACAAATAACCTGCACGGACACAGCTAGTTTATCAATGGCCCCACAGGCGACTCAGCCTCTAACAGAAATGGGTACTAGGGATGTCTCCTGGGGGTAAAGGTGACCAGTGTTTAGGGCGGACACCCTTGCCACTTTCATGTGCCGACTGTGTAGAAATTCTGGGAGTCTCAACCTTGTGGTGCCTTAACCTTTTAACGCCTAGCGGTAACTTTACATACGACCAGGTTTAACATTAAAAAATTCTACGTGGTGCCCACATTGCGTTTATGTGTTTTGTACGGATCTCAGAACAAACAGCAACTTTTGCCTTATAAAACATTAAGAGACTGGTTTTTATAACCGAAGTGGAGAGTGTTTACAGCGCGGTACGCACTGAGTCCTTATATAAAACAGATACGCTTCGTCTTTAAAGGGTTAATGGCCTGTCCAGGCCTGTACAGGGTAACTAGCTTTACAGTTAGTTTGTCTAGTGGTTACATTACTTACATATGGGTTCTCTGCAGGATGACTGAACTCACTTTATTGACCGATGTACCCCGAAATTGCTACTGCCTGTCACGATTCATGCGTATGCCGGTAAAGGTCATTCTCTTTTCACTACAAATTTGTTCAGCCGTCCACATTAATTACCGTTTATGTACCTAAACAACGTGTGCGTTTTACTCAACACAAAACAACTAAATGGTTGTCATGGAGCTCTTCATCTATACATATGGCGACGTAAAACGTGCCTTACCATCTGGAAACAGAATTGGTTTTTATCTTACTTTCTTAACCCTTTAAAGACGAAGCGTATCTGTTTTATATAAGGACTCAGTGCGTACCGCGCTGTAAACATTCTCCACTTCGGTTGTAAAAACCAGTCTCTTAATGTTTTATAAGGCAAAAGTTGCTGTTTGTTCTGAGATCCGTACAAAACACATAAACGCAATGTGCTCACCACGTAGAAGTTTCTAATGTTAAACCTGGTCGTATGTAAAGTTACCGCTAGGCTTTAAAAGGTTAAATACATATACAATGGAAGCCGTCGTCAGAACTTATTCTTTGTGTGGTGATGGGTTTATGGACTTTATCCATCGTACGAAGAGTAAAATATTAAAAAATTAAAATCACAATGTTTCGGAAGCTGGCTCTGCTTCTGTCCTCAGGTGAAGGGAGGGGCAGAAAAGAAGAACACATACTCAGTTGGGCCCCTTAGATTCCAGTGATGGAGGCTAGCTCTGTCCAAGGGGCCCAACAGAGTAGGTGTTCTTCTCTTCTCCCCCTCCATTCACCTGAGGACGGGACGGAAGCAGAGCCAGCTTCCGAAACGTTGTGAATTTAATTTTTTAATATTTTTTAATATTTTACTCTTCGGACGATGGATAAGTCCATAAACCCTACACCACACAATATTATACACAATCGTCCAAACCTTTTAGAATTTAAATGATTATTTACTATTAAAAGTTAAAAATTTGCAACATACTTCGACCAACTAGGCCTAGTTGGTCGAAACATGTTGCCAATTTTTAACTTTTCATAACAAAGATTACGTTGTGAGGACGGCTTCCATTTTATATGTACTTACTGTAGTCACAACGGTATGCATACTGTACAGATTACTTCCTTAAATATTAATTATAAGCCTACTCACAAAGTCTCAATAGAATCTACAGATGTGAACGTGATTCACTTCTGACGTTAGTACAAATCTGGTAGAATAAACATTTTGAAAGAAGTCCAAATATTTGTTTCAGTGTCACTTAAAGTAAAAGTATTTAAAAGAAAATAACAACACTTAAATTGGTAAAACCATTTCAGTCTAAACACTCAGTGCCAAACGCCAACATAGCAAGTGCACAGACTGACTTCTCCACATTGTGCATTCATTTACACGTTTCGTACATACAATTCATAAAAATGCTTGTTATTTAAATTTTCGGTACTTTGCGGACGAATATCATCTACAAACGGAGGACTTGAAGAATAATATTGATATATATTTTGTTTAAGTTTTACGTCAAAGCAACTCAATAGCAGGCGGAAGGTGAAGCAATTCAAAATTCCTTCATCCGAGGACATAGCGCCTGTATATAATGCCAAGTTTTACCCACATCAGTCCTGTACTTTGTACGCTGTTCCCTTCTGAAAGCCAACATTCCAGTAACAGGGTTTACGATGTCCAGTCAAAATCCGTCCAAACACAAATAAATTTAGTCGTGAATTAAATTTAGTTGCGTCTGGACGCATTTCGACTAGATTTTTGTTATAAAAAGCACAATGACATGCCATTTTTCATAAAAAAGGCTTCAGTTGTATTTTTCAACCAAAATCACCTAAAACTAGGGAAATATTGTGTATAATCTCATATATTAACCCTTTAAAGAAGAAGCCTATCTGTTTTATACAAGGACTCAGTGCGTACCGCGCTGTAAACACTCTACACTTCGGTTATAAAAACCAGTCTCTTAATGTTTTATAAGGCAAAAGTTGCTGTTTGTTCTGAGATCCGTACAAAACACATAAACGCAATGTGGGCACCACGTAGAATTTTTTAATGTTAAACCTGGTGGTATGTAAAGTTACCGCTAGGCTTTAAAAGTTAACACACATAATAGGTCCATCACGTGACATAACGCCTGTGCCCCTATTCATTTCCCCTTCATTACCTCGAAAACCTTGACATTTAGTACAAATGTGTACTGGACATGCCGTATGTGTGTCATGTCTCTCTGTAACTTCCGTTCAAAACATCCCTCGCCCCGACACACATGTAGGGAGTTAGGCCTCAGATGCGAACAGAAACGCAGAACAGACTTCGTGTGAACTGTTCGTTACTCTTGTCCGATTTTAATAAAATTTGGAGCAAGTCAAAGTAGCGTAATTGGTATAACATTTAAATTACGGGCTGAAAACCGAGAAAAACTGGTCCGATATCTAAAGCATCCAGACAGGCTTTGGGACCCGCTCGGCTCACCTGACCTCATGCGCAATGGCTACTGGGAACTCTTCCTCCCGGAGTAAAGCTTGCCTGGAATGTTGCTGACCATTCATTTCCACCATTACTGAATGAAGGAAGTGAAGCTATATCTCTATTCCCCCATACGCCTTTATCTTGTGGGCAGGGACAGCTCTACTTTATTTGAGAAAGAAAGATTCAATAAAACCTTGCACTACCGAAATTCATGGCAATAGTTTAACTGTCCTCGATTTGTTACGACGCGCTACAGACAGACAGACATGCACAAGGAAAGACGCGTTTTTTTTTTTGCAGAATTTTAATGTGAAGGCGCCGAAATCAGAATTTTATGATATTCAGTAACAGGAAAAAGGAGATGAAGCTATCCCGGTTTTTGGCTAAAGGCATACTGGGGAGTAACGTCATAACTGCAGTCACTTTAGCCTCTGTACTGGACAGAGGCACGTACTTAGCTTCACACCAAAGCCACTTCACCTCCCGGAAAGAAATCCGGTACCCGTTGAATAAGAGGCTTGTTGGGTCTGGAAGTTACGGAAGATTGTGTCGCAGGCAGATTTGTTATATGGCAGTAGGCCTATGTACTGAGTTAGGATAACGTTGAGGTTAGGCTTAGGATCATGTTGAGACCACATGATTGTGTTGAGGTTACAGGTAGGATCATGTAGACAGTACAGTTAGGATAATTCTGAGACTAAATTTGGAATTACGTCGAGGTTACAATCAGGATTATGTTGAAGATAATTTAGAATCATGTTGAGGGCACAGTTAGGATCATGTTGAGGTTACATTTACGATTACGTTGAGGTTACAAATAGGATAATTGTGAAGTTACAGTGAGGTTTCTGTTGCGGTTACATCTAGGATCATGTTGAGGTTACAGTTAGGGTCATGTTGAGGATACAGTTAGGGTCATGTTCAGGTTACAATTAGGGTCATGTTGACGATACAGTTAGGGTTTTGCTGAGGGTACAGTTAGGATCATGTTGAGGTCACAGTTAGGGTCAGTCTTAGGGTACAGTTAGGATCATGTTGCAGGTACAATTAGGGCCATGTTGAAGGTACATTTAGGATCATGTTGAAGGTACATTTAGGATCATGTTGAGGGTACATTTACGATCATGTTGAAGGTACATTTAGGATAATGTTGAGGTCACAGTTAGGGTCAGTCTTACGGTACAGTTAGGATCATGTTGCAGGTACAATTAGGACCATGTTCAAGGTACATTTAGGATCATGTTGAAGGTACATTTAGGATCATGTTGAGGTCACAGTTAGGGTCAGTCTTAGGGTACAGTTAGGATCATGTTGCAGGTACAATTAGGACCATGTTGAGGGTACATTTAGGATCATGTTGAGGGTACATTTAGGATCATGTTGAGGGTACATTTAGGATCATGTTGAGGGTACATTTAGGAACATGTTGAGGTTACACTTAGGGTCACTCTTAGGGTACAGTTAGTATCACGTTAAGGTTACAGTTAGGATCGTGTTGACGTTACACTTAGGATAATGTTGAGGATAGAGTTAGGATCATATTGAGGTTACACTTTCAGTCAGAATTGTCTTCGCCGCGGCAAAAAAATAAATGGACAGACAAAAGTGGAACTTCACAAATTATACTTGAGACCTTTCTTTTTATGCACGTTCCTTCAGGCATCTTTATGAAGATGGCAGAAGTAGCAAATCCAATAATAGTAATAATAACAGGAGAGTGGAAAAAGCTTTTACTGAACGCGCGACATCCATTTCTCTTCTTCCCCGGTCCGAAGTCAGAGAGCTCAATTACGGACCAATTTGTCTGTCTCGCGGAGGACAATGCGCCGCGTGCTCTGCTTATAGATAGGGAAGTGCAGTGCAAGGATTGTTGTCAAGTTGCAAAGTTTGGGCGCCAGCGTGGGAGGGGGGGGGGGGGGGTTGGGGGTGTTGGTAGTTACACTGGTAAACAATTTTTGTCACATGACAACTAATTTGTGTTTCTTACGTATTTTCCCACGCTGAATTAAAATATATTATTAGACTTGTTCTACCATCCAATTTTTGTGTGACAGAACTTTTCAAAATACACTTTCAGGGAATTTTGTTTCTTTTTCACGCTACCAGTTTGTTTTCAATATGACTGAGGCACTTCATTATGTTCTAAACATAGTACGGGAATGAAAACTTAAACGTAACAAAGACAATATATGTATATATAAATAATTAAAAAACCGTCAGATAGCCAACAATATATGGTTTTATTATATACAGAGATTAAAAAACAGAGCTGCCGGTTTCAGCCGCACAGGGCCACCATCAGGTTCAAATTCAAAAACTTATGTTAGCATAAAATCTACATGAATAAAAAACGGGGGGGGGGGGGGGGCGAAGGCCTTCACCTTTACAGTATGTGGTGTGGCATATATTGGCATGTCATAGCATAAAATGCAATGGATAAAACTAATTATTATATCGATAAATGTTTCCTATTACTGAGTGTATACCATCGTCTTTTATATTGTGGTGGTTGTACTTGGTGAATGTCAGACTCGGGAGTCCGCCCCCCCCCCCTTTTTATTCATGTAGAGTTTATGCTAACATAAGTTTTTGAATTTGAACCTGATGATGGCCCTGTGTGGCTGAAACGGGTAGCTCTGATTTTTAATCTCTATATGGTATAATAAAACCATATATTGTTGGCTATCTGACGGTTTTTTAATTATATATATATTGAATTTATGCCAACTGGGACAATGAATATTAAAACTGTAACAAAGACCGTAGGCATGTGAACCCAATCACAGACAGCCACACGTAAAATTTGAAAACCGGCTAAGTGAAATGGAAAAAGCAGCACGGAAATCAATAAAAAGCGTCACTGCCAATTTTTTTGGGAAATCATAAGGCAGAAAACTATCGTGATATGGTACCTGACCTTGTAAAGGTCTATAAAGCCATGTGGTGTAATATGCTATTAAAGGTGCATTTCTTTAGACTCTCACTTAGACTTCTTCCCAGAAAATCTGGGGGAAGTGAGAGACGATCACGCAGAGCGATTTCACTAGGATATTTCCACCATGGAAAAGGGGTGTCAAGGTAAGTAGAATCCCAGTATGCTGGCTGATTATTTCTGGACATTTAGAAGACAGGTTCCACAGGCGAAATATAGCGTAATGTCATCCAGTGTTACCTTGTAGCTAATGTATACCGTATACTCTCTGCACCATAGTGTAAATAAAGGTTTTCTTCGAAAATGAACCGCGCGTCACTTAGAAACCTTGCCTGTTAGAAAAAAAAATTTACAACATATTTGAATTCTGCGCAAAATGCTATTGGGTTGACCCACTTGAGTTCGCGTGACAAAAAAAGGAACTTTTTTATCCAGTATTTTTAACACTCAACAGATGGAGGATAAAATTCTTGAAGTACAGTGTTAACTACGCCTACCACCTGCCATAACACTATACAACCCTTTGACACAGTATATTTATCTCACCATAAACAGCGATTATTTCGCTAAACAGCACTAACAGGCTTGTATTTCTAACGGAGTGGCAAAGCAAGAACTGCATTTTTATGTCTGGATGTAACGCGGGCTTCTCGAAGTCAGTAATTGTCGTCTTGTGTGCTGAGTTACTCCAAGTCGCAAAAACGTGTACTGTCAAAATTTTAACCCTATAAAGCAGGCCTGCTCAACCTTTTATGTGATGCGGGCAACTTCGGCAAATTTTCGTCTACCTGCGGGCAAGGTTGAATTCAATACACAAAATGAAGAATTAATATGGATACGTAAAATTGTATATAAAATTTTACCTGTCTATTTTTATACACTATATGTGCAATGAAAAATTTACTTACAGTAATAGGAAAAATGTATTTAAACATGCAATTCCCAAAGTAGATTATTGTGTTTATTCCTAGCACATTTTTTACAAAATGTACTAGTAACGTAATCTAATACGGTCCATGTCCGTGCACTGTATCATACGAAATAATAACACCAACTAACGCACCAGAATATATACAATCTTCATTCGCAAAAGTCTCCTACATGTTTCGACCCTGCTGGGCCATCTTCAGGGAGAATACCATTGATGTACAATGGTTACGTTTATGTAGTTAAGTGTAAATGTGCCCTAGGTTTCATCCTCCGGTTGAGAGATACCGCGTACCATTTGTTGGGTCGTTGATGGCGCCGGTGGTAACAACCTTACCGATGCCACCAATTGCTGTGGCCGGTTGCCGGTTAGTCGGTCCGTGGCCTCTTCCGATGGTCCCGCCCTATTGCCTGGCCGACGGAGGGACAATCCTACCAGTACCCTGGGGCTTCTATCCCCTTTTCCAGCTAGGACGAATAACCATCGCGGCGCAGGTAAGACTATGGTGGAGTAACAGGATGGGGCTGGGTGTCCACTAATACGAGATACCTCTCAACCGGAGGATGAAACCTAAGGCATATAAACGCAACCAAAGTGCATCAATGTTATTCTCCCTGAAGAAGGCCCAGCAGGGTCGGAACATGTAGGAGACTTTTGCGAATGAAGACTATATATATATTCTGGTGCATCAGTTGCTGTTATTATTTCTTACTAACGTAATGTATGGCCTCAGAAATAAGCAGCTCGTAAGCGTTCAAACGTGTTTCGGCGTTCTATCTCGGCTTTCCCAGGAAAAGGGTTAAAGACTTTCTCATTACAGATGTGTAGGCGGGCAACGTGTTACCCGCGAGCTACGGGTTGAGAAGGCCTGCTTTAGAGCACAGTGTTACCTGCATACCACGGAGCAACGTGTTACCCGCGAGCTACGGGGTGAACAGGCCTGCTTTAGAGCACAGTGTTACATACATACCACGGAGCAACGTGTTACCCGCGAGCTACGGGGTGAACAGGCCTGCTTTAGAGCACAGTGTTACCTGCATACCACGGAGCAACGTGTTACCCGCGAGCTACCTGGTGAGCAGGCCTGCTTTAGAGCACAGTGTTACCTGCGTAACACTTACTTCAAATGTAAAACTCTGTATTTTGCCCACAAAGTGTAATCGTGTATATCGTACGACTGTCAAGATACAAACCAATTATTTAAGTAAAAAATATTACCGAAAAGAAAAATGTCTGTCTATGGTAGGCAATGAACGAGGAGATAAAGTTACATGGATTTAGGTAAAACACTTCATGGGCGTATCTATAATTGACAGGCTTCTACTTCTTAACTTTCAAAGGAGGGAACTCAAAGCAAGACGTGAGGTCGTGCCATGTGGCTCAGGCAGTTAGCCGCCGGCGGAGGCCCGGGTTCGATCCCGGGTCAGTCAATGTGGGATTTGTGGTGGACAAAGTGGCGCTGGGACAGGTTTTTCCTCGAGTAGTTCGGTTTTCCCCTGTCAGTTTCATTCCACCAGTGCTCCATTACTAGGGTTGCACAATAAGCCTCATGGCGTCCGTAGCGTCTGCTGCGGGGCCCTCCGCGGTCTGCGTTCACGCCGCCAAAAACAACGCAGTACACAGTCAACAGCACATTCTCACTCAACTGTAAAGTGCAACCTTAGTGTAACGGTAACAAAAAGTTGTCCCTGAAGATGACCCAGCAGGGTCGAAACATGTAGGAGTGTGTTACGATTGATGATAAACCTCTCTTTGTGCATCTGTTTGTGATTAGTGTTTTTGTTTAATAGTTTGAATTGCAATTTATGGACATATATTCTTTCTTCTTTCCTCAATATGTTTTAAACACAAACTGTGAACCTGAAGATGATCTGAAATAGGTCGAAACACGTAGTTATGCATAACAAATACACTTAGTTTTGTTTCTACTGGATTTCTATCTTCCCATCTATCCAAAACAAGCAAATAGAACACGAACCTGGTGAAACGTATTAACAATGCTAACATCCGCTACAGTATAATAAATACTCACAGGCAATTATAACGAACACGCATAAAGACATACACGCCTAAACGAGACCAATAAGACGACATTCCATGGAATTTAGACTGCATATTCTTTTGCGACACCGAAATACACAAACGTAACGCACGAATCCTCTTTTGACCATATTATAATAATGTTAATTACTATCATGAAGAATTTCACACAGCAATACGTATTGGTTTGAATGTAAAATTGATACTTCAGTTGTTAACCCTTTAAAGACGAGGCGTGTATGGACTCAGTGCGTACCGCGCTGTAAACACTCTCCACTTCGGTTATAAAAACCAATCTATTGATGTTTTATAAGGCAAAAGTTGCTGTTTGTTCTGAGATCCGTACAAAACACATAAACGCAATGTGAGCACCACGTAGAATTTTTTAATGTTAAACCTGGTGATACGTAAAGTTACCGCTAGCCTTTAACCCTTTAAAGACGAAGCGTGTCTGTTTTATATAAGGACTCAGTGCGTACCGCGCAGTAAACACTCTCCACTTCGGTTATAAAAACCAGTCATTTAATGCTGTATAAGGCAAAAGTTGCTGTTTGTTCTGAGATCCGTACAAAACACATAAACGCAATGTGGGCGCCACGTAGAATTTTTTAATGTTAAACCTGGCGGTATGTAAAGTTACCGCTAGGCTTTAAAAGGTTAACATCTTCTAATACGATAATTGTAGACAGTACTTTTTACGAATTTTTTATTATTACGCTGAAGATAATCATATTGGGCCGAAACATGTTGCTAGAATAAAGTATATAATATACACAACTTTTGTTTGATCGTAATTAATTAAAGAAGGAGAAATTATTGAGCAACTGAATAACTTTTAATCCCTAGACTTTATTTAATTTGTCAGTCCGTTGGTTACAGCAGGAACGGTACAGAAGCGTGAAGATTCGAGTGTTTTTGTTATTATGTCATCTCGATTGGTAAAGCTTTTTTGTCGTCTTCAAGGCACTATGATCTTTCGAAACGTCGGTAACTCCAGTACTCACAAGTCGGAACGGCGTAACAACTTATAACACTGGAGTCTAGTAAAATTGCTGTGAGAAGATTAAATCTCACAGCAGAAAACTTTACGTCTGTATAGGCGTATTGAGCTTTATAAATTGTACATTTAATATTTTCGATGTCAGTCCTTCACTTATATTTTCTTAAAGTTGCTGTTTTGGTTTCCTCTCGACGTACCAATTCGGAAATCACGTTGAACGTCATATGTGAAGCTGACGAAATGAAATCTGGACATTCTGGATCAGAGATGAAATGATAAGTCCAACTCCCGGGAGGAATTTTCCATTTAAGTTAAATCCGTCGCACAGAGCAGCTAGCGTCTCTCCCCACTCAACAGGTTGCTATGGGGACCTACAAACCTGTTGAGCTCCATATAAATCGCAAAAGATTTCGATTGCTCACGTTTGAAGTAGCAGTAAGATCCGCCTCTCTCTGTGGCACGTACCGTCAGTTGACTTTCCTAACACTGTACAGATCTGTGATCTGCAACCTGCGGCCCGCGATAGCTTTCGAAACATTTCAACTATGTTCCGCTATTATAACTGACTGACTGACTGACTGACTGGCTGACTGACCGACCGACCGACCAACCAACCAACCAACCAACCAACCAACCAAACAACCAACCAACCAACCAACAAACCAACCAACCAACCATCCAACCAACCAACCAACCAACCAACCAACCAACTAACCAACCAACCAACCAACCAACCAACCAACCAACCAAGCAACCAACCAACCAACTAACCAACCAACCATCCAACCAACGAACCAACTAACCAACTAACCAACTAACCATCCAACCAACCAACCAACCAACCAACCAACCAACCAACCAACCAACCAACCAAACAACAAACAAACAAACAAACAAACAAACAAACAAACAAACAAACTAACTAACTAACTAACTCCATGGAGCAGAGGCCTTCTTGAGAAGCTGACAGTTTCTCAGCTAGTCAAGAAATTCCCTGCATTTTATGGAACCCGGAGGTTCATTACCGCATTCACAACAGCCCGCCACCTGTCCCTACCCTGAGCCAGCTCCATCCAGTTCATGCCCCATCCCATTTCTTGAAGAGCCATTTTAATATTATCCTCCCATCTATGCCTGGGTCTGCCAAGTGGTCGCCTTCCCTCTGGTATCCCCACCAAAATACTGCATGCACCTCTCCCTTTTCTGCTATTATAATGAAACGTGAATATTTTTAGTGATTTATTGAAGTCAAAAACCCCAGTTAAATTTGGCAAGCAATATTCAAGTTGGAAAGGGATTCGTGCTTATTGCGCAGACAAGCATCTTATTTTGAAAATTTACGGCAGCAGCGTTGGGACAAATTGAGAGCGGCGAGGGAAATTTGGAGGGGCAATTTTAAATGATCCATAACCGCGCAGCAAACAGTTGGATATGGCAACTAAAACCGACAAATGCACACAAGTTTATGAAAATATAAACATATCATAAAAATCTATCAATGCATTACCAATAACCTACTACACACACACTTTTTTCTTTCCTTTCAGGATGGTCACATACATACTATCTACATACATTATTTCTTACGTATCAGAATTAAACTTTTATCTGTAGCTTAAATTGTAATACGTACTTTAACCATATAATTTAATACTTAATATTTTACATGTGCAGTTCACAAACTTTATAACATTTCAGTGTATTTATTATTTGTAGCGAACATCCCTGCGGATGGCCACATGAATGGCCGAAACATGTAGGAGGTATTACTACGTTTATAATATATTTCCATAAACGTATGTGTGTTTGTTGGTTTTAGTCACCATATCTAACTGGGAAGGGAAATTTCTACTACCCCACTTAATTCATTCAGTCTTAAGTACAGTCTAATAACATGCAGTTACTGCAAGTGTATTTCAGTCAGTGGCACGGGAAGAGGGCCGATTTCTTAGTCATTTTCAAAAAGTTTTAAAAAATAACTAAAATTAATGTGATTTCAGGCTTCCGCCGCGGTGTAAAAGAGATTTGCGCTCTTCAGGAATGTTACGCAGCGTAGATTAGTAGTTGGCCACCGACGTTTCGGGACAACCTATCGGTCCCAACTTCAAGGGTCGAACAGTCCAGTTCTTGGATTGTTTGCGTGAAATTATAATTAATTGTTGCACGAATTTATTAACAATTAGCTAACAGTAATTTTAATACCTTAATCGTTTAATGGAAAAATGCATATTCATTGAAAAAGTAATGTTTTTGTTATTAACGGTTTGTTTGCATCCCGCGAATGGTTTGGAGATTTTAAAATTGTCGGTGCAAGAAAAGGTTCCCCTATACTGGTGCTCGGTAAAGACAACAACGACGCTGAGACTCGGATTACGTTATCCAGAGACGTAGCCATATCGTTCTATGCAAGTGCTAAATTAACCCTTTAAAGACGAAGCGTATCTGTTTTATATAAGGACTCAGTGCGTACCATGCTGTAAACACTCTCCACTTCGGTTATAAAAACCAGTCTCTTAATGTTTTATAAGGCAAAAGTTGCTGTTTGTTCTGAGACCCGTACAAAACACATAAACGCAATGTGGGCACCACGTAGAATTTTTTAATGTTAAACCTGGTGGTATGTAAAGTTAACGCTAGGCTTTAAACGGTTAAGAACCCGAAAAGCCAAATCTTCAACCCAAAGTAAGATGTAGCTTATGTTAGAGGAGCACCTTAACTCAACTATTCACTCTCACTTTTTGCGCCACTCTTCTCAAGGTAAATGTAAATTACTGTGTATTGTTTCGCTTCGTTTCGTAGTCCTTCCCTCTTCTACCTACTTGTTCACAGAAGGTGTACAGGATTTTTTATTTTCACTTGATCACACTCAGACACACACCACAGTCGGTAGGACTCCTCTGGACGAGGGATCGGCCCGTCGCAGAGACCTCTACCTGACAACACACCCACTCACAATAGAAAAAAATCCATGCCTCCGGTGGGATTCGAACCCACGATCCCAGCAAGCGCTCGGCCGCAGGCCTACGCCTTAGACCGCGCGGCAACTGGGATCGGTACTGTGTATTGTTTATTTCGTTAATTGAGTATATCTGTAGAATATTTCCAACTGTTTGTGTAGCACGATAACAAATGATGCAAGATATACACCTGTAATTAAATCCAGGGTTGCCATGGCAAAAGCAGCATTGAACAAGAAGGTTCTTTCCACCAGCAAATTGGACTTAAATTTAAGGAGAAACCAGTAAAGTGCCACATTTTGAGCATAGATTTGTATGGTGCTGAAAATTGGGCACTTCGGAAAGTAGACCAGAAATACCTGGAATATTTTGAAATGTGGTGCTGGAGAAGGATGGAGAAGATCAGTTTGACCGATCGTGTGAGAAATGAAGAAGTATTACATAAAGCGAACGAGGAGAGGAAAATCCTACGTACAATAAAATGGTAGGCTAGTTGAATTGGTCACGTCTTGCGTAGGAACTGCCTTCTAACATATTTTATTAAAGGAAAGTTCGAGGGAAGGATAAAAATGACGGGAAGAATAGGAAGAAGACGTAAGCAGCTACTGGATGACTTTAAGGAAATTACAGGATACTGGAAATTGGAAGAGGAAGCACTAGATCGCATTGTGTGGAGAACTCGCTGGAAGAGGCTACGGACCAGTCCTAAGACAGGCAACAGAATGGCTGAATAGCATATGTGTTATACGGTAGAATGAACAGGACACGTGGCATGCCTGAGGTTTATATGAGGTACGTCTGAAATATTAGTTGTAAGTTGTGAAGGACAGGCACCACTTGGCAAATGTACGCGGAGGGCTGTGACTGCAACATTATCACATCTTATGTAGGCATAAACACAATGTGAGGGTAGGGGATGGAGCTTAAACTTTTAAAGCCTAGCGGTAACTTTACGTACGACCAGGTTTACATTAAAAAATTCTACGTGGTGCCCACATTGCGTTTATGTGTTTTGTACGGATCTCAGAACAAACAGCAACTTTTGCCCTATAAAACATTAAGAGACTGGTTTTTATAACCGAAGTGGAGAGTGTTTACAGCGCGGTACGCACTGAGTCCTTATATAAAACAGATAAGCTTCATCTTTAAAGGGTTAACTGACTTAGGATGGGGACGAGTGGCAGGTTCTTCAGAACACGGTTACGAGCCTTCGGTTTTCTGACCGAACAAGGACTTTCCCCAGCAGCTGAGTGACTGGGACTTCCTAAAGAAGGAATCTGCTTACCAAAGTCCACATCCAGACGACACTGAGGCGTACCATGACTTGCGAAATTTTCGTAGCAGGCGAAAGAAAATACGCAAAGCTACATTTTTACACACACACTATTTCTGCATATAACTTGTCTGATTCGGCCAAGTCACGATTGTGTTATCCCACTGCACGCCATAAAATCATACCGGCAAATGGAGGTACACCTCCAGCCATTGTTAAACATTGTAGTAGATGGACATGAGTTTCAACTTTAGGCCACTGCCATTTTACCCCAAAGGAAATTTCCACGGTGCCCTTTAAATAGAATATTTGGTGGGCTACATAGCCAGTCCTGTCATTTGGGAAAAGAGAAAAAATTTTTGCCTGTGCCTCAAATCAGATCACTATTCTGTTGTTATTCTGACCGTAGCCTAGTTTCTATACTGACTGAGCAGTCCCGGCTTCTCAAATAAAAAAAAAGTGTAATGTAAACAAATAGAACTTACCATCTAGTGCAAGTCATGAAATATATAGCATTTTACAAGCCCTTGCGATATACTCTGGTCCAACAGACGTACAAGATATCGCATGTAATCTAACCTAACCGGCAGAGTGAGGCAACGCACAATTTAACGTTATTCTTATGTTCCACCAGGTCATTTCCCTTTTATTTCCCCTCCTTAAACGTAAATGATTTAAGCCATTTTAATTACGCCTCCCCTAACGGACGAAAGACATTGCCATTGCAACAACTGACACTCAAATACCCAGTTCAATCAATTAATGACGTGTGAACTCCATTGTTGGAGCGTGAATAAAAGAAGTTGCTTCGGCGTAACTTTCTACAGGATAGCCAACATTTCCGGCGCTCTTAAAATTACCCAGCTTCCTCTGTTGCATGTTGCGGTTCCGCCTGCGGGCCACCTGATTGATGAGGCCGTGTTCATTTGAAGATCGATAGCTTCTGAAAATGAGCGAACGCTTTACTACTACAGACACACTGGACACAGCGACACATTTGCGACTCTAACGAACTCTATCTGTGCCACACCAAGAGAACAGTGGTAACTAAATATACCACCTGCTTTAAAACACATGAAACTTACACATTCACTGCACCTGTGATAAGTGGGTCCCTGTTACGACGGCATGACGCGTCCTGAGTTTGCGGATGGAGTAACGGCCTCCAGATATGGAGGGTAACTGCGAATGTATTGAATATGCAGTCGCGGAAAGCCGACAAGGGGTGGTCCTCCAACTTGGGGGTTGGGCGAGGTGTTAACAACTCCTCACAGTAAAAATGTACCATGTTACTTAATATTTCATACGGCCCCGGAC
Source organism: Coptotermes formosanus (assembly GCA_013340265.1). NCBI lineage: Eukaryota > Metazoa > Arthropoda > Insecta > Blattodea > Rhinotermitidae > Coptotermes > Coptotermes formosanus. The sequence continues at coordinate 126,720 of BLKM01012981.1, read as the reverse complement.
GTGGACTGGTCTTCTCGTACGACGTCACCAATGCAAAAGGGACATGAGACTTGGCACATGGAAGGAGAGGAGCCTGTATACGCCAGGACACTTAATACAGTAGCCATGGAATTCGTGAGGTATAAATTACATTTAGTGGGTGTACAGGAGCTCAGGTGGGACAAAGGAAGGGGGATATTTGGGCCAAAGGGGGACAAGGCAACAGGGGACTGGAGAAGACTGCATAAAATGAGGAGCTTTGTGATCTGTATTCGGGTATCAAATCAATAAGAATAAGATGGGCTTGGCATGTGGCACGTATAGGAGACAGGAGAGGTGCTTACAGGGTTTTGATGGGGAGACGCAAAGGAAAGAGACCACTTGAAAGACCTAGGTATACATGGGAGGATACTATTAAAAAGGATCTTCAAGAAGTGAGATGGAGACATGCACTGGATTGATCTGACTCAGGACAAGGACAGATGGCAGGCTGTTGTGAATGCGGTAATGAACATTTATATTCCATAACATGCGGGAATTTCTTGATTAGGTGACGACCTGTTAGCTTCTTAGGAAGGACTCTGTAGTTAGTTGGTTAGTTAGTTACATTCACTGCACAGTACACTTAAGTGTCTCCTATATCATAACAATAAACAGTAATGCTCTAAAGCAGGGGTGTCGGAACCGCCGACTCTCCTCTCTTTTCCCCTTCGATCTGTACAGATTATTTTTAGATACGTTTATTCCCCTTACTTCTGAGATATTCTCGCATACTCGTTGCCAGTACAGAAACGTAACAAGACAGCAAATAACGTAAAATTGTCACTCTTTTCTCGACATTACTACTGTTGCATATGTATTATTTGAAATTACAATAGTGAATGCCAACACCTACTTCTCTACGCTATTTGTAAATGGATGACCTTTCAGTAATGCTATTTTCCTTCCCGAACTACCTTCTAACAACCAGGTTCTACATGAAATCTGCCTACGGAATGGGAAATTTCAAATTATTCCTTAAGAGGTGTGCCATAATAATGCGCCAAATGAAGGTGTGCTCTGAATCATAACACAGCTGGTCACCTACACAGTGGGTGCCAGGACAAGATTTCTGATGTTATGTATTTGATGTGTAATGGTAATTATAAGGTAAAGCAGTCCCATTACAGGCCCGGACAGGCCCTGAGGGTTCCAGGAGGTCGAGGCTCCCAGATTTCTAGACAATCAGCACATGAAGGTAGCAAGGTTGTCAGCCCCAGGCACCGGCCGCCTTTACCCCCCAGGAAATATTCCTGGTACTCATTTCTGTTAGAGGCTGAGTCGACCCCAGGGCCATAGTGCGACGGGAAGGATTATGTCAATGAAAAATTCCACTGCCACCATCGGGAATCGAACCCGCGACCTGCCGGTTTGTAGCGCAGTGCCTCGACCAACTGCGCCACCGCGGCGCCTGTAATGGTAATTATGTTCTGTGTAAAAAAGGAAGGGCTGAACGGTCCGGTGATCGAAACCGGGTGACGGCGTGATTTTCCGCACACATCCAGACCCGCTGTGAGGCATACCCAGCCCCCTATACGACAGGTACCGGGTCATTGCCGGGGTTAAAGCGGCCGGTGTGTGGCGCTGACAATCCACCCCATCTAGCAGGGAGGTTAAAGAAAGAATAGAGCTACATCTCTACTTTCCGTCTGTGCCTTCACTGCAGGTTATACGATAGACTTTACGTAAAAAGGCAATCTGGGACGCCATTTTAAATCCGCTCTCGCAGCTACTTACGCGAAAAACCCTATTGATAAGGGATTGAAAAAAATTGCTAATCTGAGTCGATATTAAAATCACAGCAATATTTATTTTGCAGAGAGGTGCTGCTGTGAAGAAAGGGTCTCTCCTTTCTCAATGAGTCAGAATAAAACACAAAAAACTATTTTTTAATGGTAAAAGAGTGAAAGTCGAAGCAGCTGAATATTTGTTTTATGTATTCACAAAAAATATCTGAAATAATAGCTGCAATCCAGCGCATTCATCTGCCACTGGAAATTTGAGTTAATGGCAGAAAGCGTAAAAGAACAAAAGAAGGTGTCTGTGTAGACTTGCGTGTGTGTGTGTGTGTGTGTGTGTGTGTGTGTGTGTGTGTGTTCTTTGCCAATGCACGAGACAACGGATGCAGTCTATTCACGGCAGTTCATGTTCTGTGAGAAAAGCATTTACACATTTTAACCATTTAAAGACGAAGCGTGTCTGTTTTATATAAGGACTCAGTGCGTACCGCGCTGTAAACACTCTCCACTTCGGTTATAAAAACCAGTCTCTTAATGTTTTATATGGCAAAAGTTGCTGTTTGTTCTGAGATCCGTACAAAACACATAAACGCAATGTGGGCACCACGTAGAATTTTTTAATGTTAAACCTGGTGGTATGTAAAGTTACCGCTAGGCTTTAAAAGGTTAATACAGATGGGCCGCGATAGCTCAGTCGGTATAGCGACTCGCTACGGGCTGGACGGTCCGGGGATCGAATACCGGTGGGGGCGAGATTTTCCGCAACCGTCCAGACCGGCCCTGGGGCCCACCCAGCCTCCTCTACAATGGGTAACGAGTCTTTCCCGGGGGTAAAGCGGCCGGGGCGTGGGGCTAGCCACCCCATCCCCTCCTGGTGCCGAGGCTCACGAAAGGGTAGAGCTATACCTCTACTCCCCCTCTTGGGCCCTCAGGGGCTGTATAGGGTGAACCTTTACCTTTACGTTTACATGATAATACAGAAGAGCATTTCCGACAATTTTAACCCCAATAGGAGCTGCAAGAGATAAAGATATCTACAGGGCAGTCGAAGACTTTAATGCCGATGACAAAATGCCGAACAGCGGAACTGGCTTCGACTGCTAGTAATGGTGTTCCCTTTGTGGTAGGAAATCATACGTTATTTAAACATAAACACTAATCACCAACAAATGCACAAAGAGAGTTTTATCATCAATCGTAGCACACTCCTACATGTTTCGACCCTGCTGTGTCATCTTCAGGGAGAACTTTTTTGTTATCGTTACACTAAGGTTGCACTTTACAGTTGAGTGAGAATGTGCTGTTGACTGTGTACTGCGTTGTTTTTGGCGGCGTGAACTCTCTGCGGTCCCGGCCTGCAGGCCGTGACCACGGAGAGTTCACGCCTCCAGTCCACAGT
>BLKM01012981.1:27767-123227 GCA_013340265.1 Coptotermes formosanus | reverse complement strand
CCTGCAGGCCGTGACCGCGGAGAGTTCACGCCTCCAGTACACAGTACACAGTCAACAGCACATTCTCACTCAACTGTAAAGGGCAACCTTAGTGTAACGATAACAAAAAAGTTCTCCCTGAAGATGACCCAGCAGGGTCGAAACATGTAGCAGTGTGTTAGGATTGATGATAAAACTCTCTTTGTGCATTTGTTGGTGATTAGTGTTTTTGTATAATATAGTGCACGGACATGGAACACATTAAATTCGTACGTTATTTGTTCAATCGTCTATGAAAACCACAACTTAACCCCAACATATCACTTATTATTGCGTCTGTTTCTTCAAGCATATGTGGGAAGGCTCTGAAGTGGTACAAGTTAGGAGTGTTGACGTGCAAATTTGTAATTCTTTTTGCGTGAAAGTATTGCAGAGAAAAGTATTCACAACATTGTGAGACAAAGTGGATTCCCCAGTGGGGCGACTTACAACAGCACCCCATGGGCCGATGGATGACTACAGGCACCAGTCCATACAGGTGCAGCGAATTTATACTGCGGACGAAGACATTATTAGCTGTAAAAAATGACTAATATTCCCAACAGTTGAGGAGGTTTCCGAAAATGTAATTGAATGCGTCTCGTATGAACGGTGTAACAGCAAAATAACTGATATCTTATAAGGACTTCAATCTAGAATAAGAATTGTGCGAAATTCGATGCTATTAAACTTGGTTATCCAAAAAGTAAACCTGTGTGTCCAGTAGATACAAAATTTTAGTCTCAGACATTTTAATCAAGTGAGTTTAGAATTGGAATTTCTTCAGATTAGAGGAATATTCAACTCGCCTACCATCAAAATTCAATAAGAAACAGGACTTCTCTCTTAAGTATTGCACATTACAGTGTATTTCCCTGTTCAGTATACAAGTTAGAAACCAACAAAGTACACTACCTAAAAGGAGGCGTCCTTAATATTCTTTAACCCTTTAAAGACGAAGCCTATCTGTTTTATATAAGGACTCAGTGCGTACCGAGCTGTAAACACTCTCCACTTCGGTTATAAAAACCAGTCTCTTAATGTTTTATAAGGCAAAAGTTGCTGTTTGTTCTGAGATCCGCACAAAACACATAAACGCAATGTGGGCACCACGTATAATTTTTTAACCCTTTAAAGACGAGGCGTATCTGATTTATATAAGACTCAGTGCGTACCGCGCTGTAAACACTCTCCACTTCGGTTATAAAAACCAGCCTCTTAATGTTTTATAAGGCAAAAGTTGCTGTTTGTTCTGAGATCCGTACAAAACACATAAAAGCAATGTGGGCACCACGTAGAATTTTTTAATGTTAAACCTGGTCGTATGTAAAGTTACCGCTAGGCTTTAAAAGTTTAATTCCACAAAGTCTCCAGCATCAGGCGCAGGTAAAGTTAGCGAGCACAGGCTGATGTCACAAGCCGCGAGATTGCGCAAATTCGTGTGCGCGTAGATCAGTGTGTTTCTGCAGTCAGAGCGGTGGACGTGCCAATATCCGTCTGCTTACGTAGCAGCTGCAATCATGTGACTGATGTAGGAATACTGTAAAGTTTCTGAGACTCACACTGAAGTTTGCCAAGAAAGATGACAGGGACCTTACGGATGTAATCCTGCTATACAAGTACGAATATACCAGACGCCATATACCAAAGACTGAATTATTTATCAACACAGCTGTTAGAATGTCGAGTATCTCAGCATCAACACGCTGTTTTTTGTAGTGAGGGCACAAGTTTTCTGTAAGGCAGAAACTGAATTTATAAATATTATTTCGATGTTCAGGTTTAAAAGATGAAAATGCTATTACCGGCATTAAAAGTTTATAAATCCTAAAAAAAATTACATACGAAAATTATGTAGTTAGAAGTAATTATGTATTATGCAAAATATATTCTAAGCTCAAAATATATTAAACTCACAATATGAAATGCCACTCACTGTGTCCGTGGTGTAGCATTACATTTCGTGGAAATTTACTAGAGCTCCATGCGGCAAGGCCCGTCTTGCGTACCAAAGTAAAGAGATGGGTCGAGAAATTCCCAACCTTCTTTGGCACTCTGTATTTCGGAACGTCATTGACAAAACCCACCCCCACAGCATGTACTAGGCCTCAGAGTCAGCCTACAACTTCAGGTTAATTTCCGTAAGATTTCTCTTAATATTGTCCTGTTATATACGGCTAGGTCAGCCGTCTTAAAATTAAACACTGTGCGAAAGAAGCACGTAATTTTAGGTGCGTTCGCAAAACTGCGAAAAGCGACTCTTAAGTTCGTCACGTCCGTCCGTCCGTCCGTCCGTCCGTCCGTCCGTCCGTCCGTCCGGCCGTCCATCCGCACGGAACAACTCGGCTCCAACTAAACGGGGTTTCATGAAATTTAATATTTGAGAATTTTTCAAACTGTCTTACGTCGAGAAAATTTTTAATTAAAATCTGACAAGGATAACGGGTACTTTACATGAAGACCCACGTACATTTATGGTAATATCTGGCTGGATTCTTCTTAGAGTAAGAAATGATTCAGACAAAAGTTGTAGAGAAAATAAAAACACATTTTATATTCAATAACTTTTTATCTGACAGTCTTGCCGTTTATGAAATAATGTGAAAAAATATGGTAGAGCAGATAGGCCACAGATGACAATATAATATGGCGCATGCGCTTTGCATGCTGGATAACTAAGGCTACAGACACACACGCAGAATATGTAATACGTATTGTTTTTCCACGAAAAAAATGGTTACGCGAAAGCATCCCAGTGTTAAGTGATACGCACATAGCCTGTCTTGTTAAATTTAAGGCGGGACGCACGTTGTGCTGGACAATAAAGCGTGTGAGTGTTGCGAGGTTGGAGGTTCTCACGGCGTTACTGCTGAAGATTCAGGTCTTCCGAAGAGTGACGTTGTGTCATTGGGTTACACTTTTCCGATGTCTTTATTTTCAAGGGTCAAGATGTCCACGAAGGTTCATAAAGGTTCCTTCGAAACGTCGGAAACCACTCACCGAAGGACAAAGCTTCATTCCTCAGAAGACTCGAATCCTCAGAATAAGTATTTTACGCGACATTAGAGAATGGCACGGCGGTGTTACTGAAGATTCAAGGCTTCTTGCAAGTAACGCTTTGTCATTTGAGTATTACCAGGCGTTTCGAATAATTGTAGTGTATTGATCTTCAGATTAACGCAGTCCAAAAAGAGTAGCCGCGAAGGAAGGTAAGGCGCATTATACACACCCAGGGACACAGCGTCACATCCCATGCATTATACATTATACACACCCAGGGACACAGCGTCACATTCCATGTATCATACACACCCATGGACACAGCGTCACATCCCATGCATTATACACACCCAGGAACACAGTGTCACATTCCATGCATCATACACACCCAGGGACACAGCGTCACATCCCATGCATTATACACACCCAGGGACACTGCGTCACATTCCATGCATCATACACACCCAGGGACACAGCGTCAGATCCCATGCATTATACACACCCAGGAACAGCGTCACATTCCGTGCATCATACACACCCAGGGACACAGCGTCAAATCCCAGAAAACTTGAGTCTTCAGTAAGTACTTTAATAAAAATTAAACACACTACTACGTAATTTGATTATAACCAAATTGTCGGTATCAAATAAAAAATGACCCTTGAATTTAAAACTTTTTGCATTATTTCTTTCCTGACGTACGTTTTACGTTATTATCGAGAGTCAGCTGGTATTTTTGAGTTTTACAGCCCTAGATAAAAGTTACTTTAAACTGAAAAAATTTCGACACTGACTCTGGTCACGCAGTGACTGTAAGGAGATTAGTGACATGCCGTGTAAAACGAACTGGACAGCCGCGTGTTTGCAACCCTTGCTCTAAGGTTTGAGAAGTGTTTAATATATTGCTGATTGTAGAACCCTCTGAAATTTCAAAGAGAGAATCTGGCAAATAAAGTTTACAGATAATATTTCCACAGACCATCTTTCGATAGATAGATAGATAGATAGATAGATAGATAGATAGATAGATAGATAGATAGATAGATAGATAGATAGATAGATAAATAGATGGATGGATGGATGGATGGATGGATGGATGGATGGATGGAATGGAATGGATACATAGATAGATAGATAGATACATAGATAGACAGATGCATGCATACATATGTACATACATACATACATACATACATACATACATACATACATACATACATACATACATACATACATACATACTTACATACAAACATACATACATACATACATACATACATACATACATACATACATACATGCATACATGCATACATAGACCTTTCGGAAAATGTTCAAATCACGATATCACCCTATACAGACGCTGTGAAGTTGAAAAGTTCCGGAAAGAAAATTTGACGAACAGCAATGCTTCTACATGGAGGTAATATTTCTCGGTAATAACAGAGACTACAATACCGACCTAAGTATAGGTACCTATCACCGCTGTTCTTGCTGCCAACTTTTGGACAGTTCGTAGATTAGTGATGCTACATAACGACAGAATATTGACAGAACAGCATGCCGTAACCTCACGGACACTGTTGCGCTGGCTCGAATTCAAACGTTTGCAGTCACACTTGTCTTAACCGGAATCTGAATAGAAACAAATCCTGTGTTTAGCGGAAAACTTTCACAGTCCCTAGGGTTTTTAATTTAATCTCAAGTACGTGTACTAAAAGGAACATATGTGCAACGGAAAAAAATCCGGTCACTTGCAGTTCCGTTGCAAGAAGGTTTTACTCCATATATATATATTATATATATATGGCAGGATCCCTGAAACAGCCAGGAGGGGGGCGGGAGGCACTTTACTCAAAATGTGCAAGGTACTGACATCTGATGTACCTGCATGTAAGGAAGGTTTTTGCGTCTCCTGCCGTTTATTTATCGAGAGCAGCCCTAGGGAACGTGTGCCACTACTGTCTGCTGCCTTTGTTCTGGTCTTACAAAGGATCAGATAAAGCACAGAGAGAAAAAATTAATGGGGTTTTCCAGTCTAACGATTGCTTTTATAATAAGTTAATGGATAGATTATTTCGTAAGTAAAAATTGAGTTCACAACTGTCGAAGTACGTTTTATGAAATCAAGATAGGACGCTTTCTACCGGGGACCCAAAACAGAACACTCAAAGCTATGAAATTTCTTGCCTACACTTACCAATATGGGCACTGTCCAAGTCTGTTAAAGCGATCTGCAAAATTGTGGTAGACTTTAGGGATGAAATTCTAATTTCGAATATTCATTCCCAAAATTTAATTGCACGAGTAATTTAATGTGTTCCAAGTCCGTGCACTATATTATATAAAAAACATTAAACATCAACAAATGCACAAATGGTTTTTTTCATCACTTGTAACACACTCCTACATGTTTCGACCCTGCTGGGTCATCTTCAGGGAGAACTTTCTGCCGTGGTTACACTATGGTTGCACTTTATAGTTGAGCTGTTGACAATCACAAGTAAATTTTGTGGGCCGGGATAGGGCAGTCGGTATACCGATCCGCTACCGGCTGGACGGTCCGGGGATCGAATCGCAGTGAGGACGAGATTTTTCGCACCCGTCCAATTCGGCCTTGGGCCCCACCCAACCTCCTGCGCAATGGGTACCGGTTCTCTTTCCCGGGGGCAAAGCGGTCGAGGCTTGGCTTTGACCATCCACTCCTACCTAGCACCGAGATTAAAGAAAGAGTAGAGTTATACCTCTATTCCTCTTCTGGGAACTCATGACCTGTTCTAGGACGAAATTTGCCTCTTTTACTTTTAAGTTTAAAATTACACTTCAGTTTCTTAATTTCAGAGACTACTCTCTTTTAAGTGGGCCGCGATAGCTCAGTCGGTATAGCGACTCGCTACGGGCTGGACGGTCCGGGGATCGAACCCCGGTGGGGAAGACATTTTCCGCAGCCGTCCAGACCGGCCCTGGGGCCCACCCAGCCTCCTGTACAATGGGTACCGGGTCTCTTTCCCGGGGGGTAAAGCGGCCGGGGCGTGGGACTAGCCACCCCATCCCCTCCTCTTGCCAAGGCTGACAAAAGGGTAGAACTCTACCTCTACTCCCCCCTTGGGCCCTCAGGGCCTGTTATAGGGCGAATTTTACTCTCTTTTAAAGCTGTAGCTAATATTCAGGTGTGATTGGGGCCCAATTTATGGAAAACTACCACATACCGAAAGACGAAGTAGCACTTATATGTGTACCGTATGACAGTAGAATATGGCGCCCACGGGGTGGCGCTCTGATAATCCTACGCAGCCGTAAATAGAATTAAAACTTTGAACCTCATCTTCCTCTGCCACTATTGAGTGACGACCTCAGGTCACTGCAAGCGTTCAATCATTGACTGCAGTGTCATTGGCGTATTCATCTTGGCGTCATAACAAGCCGTTGTTGTGAGAGCTAACAGGTTTATCTCGCCCTTAATTACTGCTTTAATAGGCTATCGAATCCGCCCATTACACAAGCCGTGTAATCACAGGTTCATGTAAACTTGTGTACACCCGAAATTCAGATGTCAGAGTAATGGTTGGGACATGATGTGTAAAAGGTTGTTGGTATTTCAGATATTAAAATGCAATTCACGTGAGGTAGGCAATCTACTGTACACAGCGACGCACATGTGGGGAGCTGAACCGTAAATGCGCCCTACGCAGTACAAGTAACTAAGTAACTAGATGAATTAACTTGTGTTTGTTACCGAACAATTGCACGTTACATAGTATGCGTAGTGTAAATGACTGCATATAGGTTTGTTTCGTAGACCTTCCCTCTTCTACCTACTCACAGTAGGTGTCGAGGTTGTTTATTTTCACTTGATCACACTCAGACACACACCACAGTCGGTAGGACTCCTCTGGACGAGGGATCGGCCCGTCACAGAGACCTCTACCTGACAACACACACACACAGTCACAATAGAAAAAAATCCATGCCCCCGGTGGGATTCGAACCCACGATCCCAGCAAGCGCTCGGCCGAAAACCTAGTGTTATATCCCGGGGAGCTGGCGGTAGGATCTTCTTCTTCTTCTTCTTGTTGACCGAGCGGAGTCAGATGGATCCGTTAGGACGCTTAAGGAATAACTTCCAAGTCTACTTTTGAGGTTTAACACAAAATATATTATACAAAGAGAGGTTACAATATCAGAGTTGAAAATATGCTGAATGTGCCGGAGTGTCACGGAGGAAAATGTGCCGGAGTGTCACGGAGGAAAATGTGCCGGAGTGTCCCGGAGGAAAATGTGCCGGAGTGTCCCGGAGGAAAATATGCCGGAGTGTCCCGGAGGAAAATGTGCCGGAGTGTCCACCAGCGCTACAGTTACATTAGTTTATATAAGATACTGGGGAGGTGCCGTGTGAAACAATAGAGGGGTCTTATGTGTGGTCGTGTGAAGCTATTGGTCGGAACTTACATTATTCTCCTATCAGAGTCTTGCTTTCGGACCCTCATGTCAAGGCGACATCATAGCTTCACACGAGTCTTTCATCCCTTCTGACATTAACAGGTTATCCAAAAACAGATGGTGCTAAAACGCGGGGCTAATCTCCCCACAGACCGGAGAGGACGGCAGCTGATCAAATCCACTCCTTCCGGTTTAACCTTTTAAAGCCTAGCGGTAAATTTACGTACCGCCAGGTTTCACATTAAAAAATTCTACGTGGTGCCCACATTGCGTTTATGTGTTTTGTACGGATCTCAGAACAAACAGCAACTTTTGCCGTATAAAATATTAAGAGACTGCTTTTTATAAACGAAGTGGAGAGTGTTTACAGCGCGGTACGCACTCAGTCCTTATATAAAACAGATACGCTTCGTCTTTAAAGGGTTAATATACGGCTCCAACAAGGTATGGCTGTCGCAACCCTAACAGGAAATTTAGCGTGTACATGTAAATTGCAGTACAGGGAATCGCCAATTGTTACATACACAATTGTTATATATGACACTACGCCTTAGACCGCGCGGCCACTGGGACCAGCGTATGAGTTTGTAATCATAAGCTTACATTATACCACAATACAACTTCCTAAACGTTTTGATTACCTTAGACATCTTCAGGGACAGATTTTAACACAAAGAAATTCGTATTTTGTAGAAAAATATCATCATCAGCTGTGCCGAATAAATACTTAAAATGTTAAAAGATAAAAGCATTAACGAGTATTACGCCTACATGACAGTTAAAATTAGATCAAACAAGACAGATAATTTACGCATAACGTAACCATAAGGCGCGTTCGCGTAACAACTGCAGCCGTAGAAAAGCAGTAACTATTCCATATTCTGAGTGTGTGTCTGTAACCTTAGTTATCCGGCATGCAAAGCGCATGCGCCGTATTATATTGTCCTATGTGGCCTGTCTTGCCACATTATCTCATAAACGGCTGGATTTGCGGAAAAAATTATTGGACATAAAAGTTGTGTTTTGCTTTTCTATACAACGTTTGTGTGAAACATTTCTAATTCTAAGGAGAATTCAGCGAGATATTATCATAAATGTACGAGTACATCGGTCTTCATGTAAAGCAGGCCTACTCGTCATTCTTGTCTGATTATAATGAAACTTGAATTTTCTAGACAGCTTTTCGAAAAATACTCAAACATTAAAATTTCATTAAAATCCGTTCAGTGGAAGTCGAGTTGTTTCATACGGACGGACATACTAACGGACAGACGGATACGACGAAGTTAATACAGTCAGTCTCAGTTATAACGGATGCTAAGGGGAGTCCAAAAACTATCCGTTATAACGGAAGTCCGTTATATCCGATGTTCAGTTAAATTAATTCTTAAAATAACGTTTACATTAACCCTTTAAAGACGAAGCTTATCTGTTTTATATAAGGACTCAGTGCGTACCGCGCTGTAAACACTCTCCACTTCGGTTATAAAAACCAGTCTCTTAATGTTTTATAAGGCAAAAGTTGCTGTTTGTTCTGAGATCCGTACAAAACACATAAACACAATGTGGGCACCACGTAGAATTTTTGAATGTTAAACCTGGTCGTATGTAAAGTTACCGCTAGGCTTTAAAAGGTTAACACCATAGACCATTCCTTCTTGTGACCCCTGCCATTTATGGAATCCAAAGATTCATTACCGCGTCCACAAGGTCCCTGTGCTGAGTCATTTAACTCTTAAACGCTGTAGGCTATACGCTATATCACCAAGTTCAACATCAAAATTTCAGCACTGTGCTCTGGCCACAAAGTGTTCTTATGCTTCCGCATCATTCTTACAGTAAACAGCTAATGTTTTCCTATACAATATTGATTGATTTTTCTAATGGTTTCGGGCTACGTTCTGTGTGATAAAGAAAATGTATATAACGTAGATTAATTTTCGTCCTCAAAGCAAAAGTTTAGTTTACATGCAAAAATTGATCATATTTTTTAACATCTAATTTAAATAAATAAAGGGGTAAAGGTCACCCCATGACATGCGTATGCAGACACAGAGATGGGACAGAAGTGTCTCTCCAACATATTCACAGCGTCAGCGCTAGATGGGGGTTGGTTGTCAGTTCAATGTCCTGGCCGCTTCATCCAAAGGAGAACGCGGTACCAATCGTACAAGGGCTGGGTTAGCCTCGGGGCCAATCTGGACGGGCATGGAAAATTGGATTCGAACCCCGGACCGTCCAGCACGTAGCGAGTCGATATACCGAATACTCTACCCCAGCCGCCAATTTAAATAAAGATGCGTACATAATCTAAGAAGACTTTTGTTTCTGGGAGGAAAGAGGATACTTGAGAAAACTAAGCGTAGAAGGAAAGTCATTATTACTATCGATATTTGGAAAATATGGTCGGAGAATATAGATTACTTAGACCCTTCGGATGGCGGGAGCAAGCTTCTCCGAAAGGCCGGTAATTTCACTGGATGGCATGGGTTCATATCCCAGGAGACTTAAAACTTGGTCAACACCGCTGTTGGAGAATCAAATACCGCATAGTTTCATTGGGATCAAGATAGGGTAAAGGGTTTTCACGGTAATTATATTCGGGTTAATCTAGTGACGGAGAATTTCTAACAGGAAACACGACTCCCAGCTTCTCAGGAAAGTCTCTATTCAAATCTGTTCCATGAGAAATGTAAGACTCGCAGGTGTACCAACTGTGTCTTGCAGGTCGCCTTCTGTATGACAAGTACATGATTTGGTTTGAAATATTCACCAAATCACAACAAAATAATATATCTTGCAGTGGTGTTCTCCAACCTTCTTAAACCAAGGAACGCCCAATCAACCCTCGCTTTCTCTACTGGCTTTATTTTATTACTATACGTATTACTTAAGTTATCCATATTTCGAAAACACGTTCATTTGGTCAGGTACTTGGTTTAGCCATTTTGTAATACATTAAAATAAAATTCTGCTTTTTGGGAATTAGCAAATTAAAATTTTGAAGAATTATTTGCAGAATTATTTTCAACATTTGTACAAGAGAAATGGGAAATATAAACTAGTTCATAAAGAAGAAGTATAATGTACTATTACAGAGCAGCATTTTGCCACTCAAAATTTAATTTTATTTTTCGCGAAAAGAATAGATTAAGTCGCTACCTGTCGTGTGGCGCCGCGTAAGTAATGCTGTAAACATCAAAGGCAAATAAATATGAGATGCTGTCCACAAATCTGCATTCAGCAGAAAAAGTTATGAACCACGCACATGTATTATTTGGTCAAGAAGCTGGGGGGGAAAAAAGGCACAGTCTTCTTACGTAATGCGACGTCGTTATCAGGCAACACAGTTACAGCAGGATTACATCCACAAAGTCCCCGCCATTTTGCATGACAACCTTCAGAGCGAGTCTCTCACACCTTACGGCCCTCCTACATCTGCCACGTGACTGCAACTGCTACACAAGCAGACGAATACCGTCACCACCAGCGTTCTGATTGCAAAAAGACACTTACCTACGCGCACACCACTTCGCGCACTGTCCCCACTTGTGACATCAGCAAAGGCTCACTAACGTTACGTGTGTCTGAAGTTGGAGACTTCGTGGAATTAATCCTGCTTTATCTGTCAACAAATCAACGACGGTGAGGGCCTCCATCCCTGAAGCAGAACCTGCTGAAATGAACTTACCGCCCCCGTTCTTGTAACACAGGTAAGGGAAGCGCCACACGTTGGCCAGGTCCACGGCGAAGCCTATCACAGACAGCAGGAAGTCTACCTTCTTGCCCCAGGTCTCCCTGGCGTCCCCATCCCCTGGGCAAGGAGTCGGAGTACGATTGGTGCCGTTCGGGGCCATGGTTGGCTCTAGCCCTGGCAGCGGTAGCCCTCCTTTCTGCAACAGTAAGCAGACTGACATCGTGGCTACCAACTAACAGAGCGACTCAATGGAGCAGAGTTCACTTGCTCAGCCTTTCAAGACGTTCCCAGTATCTTAGGGAACAGAAGCTTTATGCGACAAATAGGGCCTGTAATTTTTGTAGCTTCTTACAAAAAGCCCTACGGATTTCAGACGGTTTGGGTCGTAGTAAGGGACGTCCTTAACCCTTTAAAGACGAAGCGTATCTGTTTTATATAAGGACTCAGTGCGTACCGCGCTGTAAACACTCTCCACTTCGGTTATAAAAACCAGTCTCTTAATGTTTTATAAAGCAAAAGTTGCTGTTTGTTCTGAGATCCGTACAAAACACATAAACGCAATGTGGGCACCACGTAGAATTTTTTAATGTTAAACCTGGTCGTATGTAAAGTTACCGCTAGGCTTTAAAAGGTTAATCTTCTATTCCTTTTCTTTAACAGCTTTTCTTATGGCATACGGTAACTGGGCATTATTTTGACACTTCCTCTATTGGTGAAAATAATGCTAAATTACCCTATTAATAAGAAAATCTAATAGAAAATTAAGGAGGCCGCTGATGCTGCATCGACAGGCTCGAAACACATAGGGTGTAGTGTTAAAAACTACAACAAACACAGTAGTTGTATTGGGCGATAAACAGTGTCAATTTATTGAAATATACAAGGGTATGTCTGTGAATGTAATAGTTAATTACAGTCTTAAGGCTGTATATTCCCTGCACCATTATGAAAAATTACAGTCAATTTACTGGAGGAACTAAATGCACAAAACACGTGCATTTAGTTCGTCCAATAAACTGACTGTAATTCTGCTAACTACCTGTTCAGAAGAGCCTGACACTGGCCCGTATCCCGTGCCAAATGAAATCAGTCTACGACACCTCCCATCTTATTCTTTTAAGAATAATTATCGTGTTATCCTCTAAACCAATACCACGTGTTCCATGTACTCCCACTCCTTCATGTTTAACCACAAAAATAATGTGTTCATTCATATTAAGCTAAACATGATGTAATATCCGTGTCGAACAACCCTTGAGGTAGTGCGTAGGTTATTGATTCGATTCAACTTGATTTCACTGAACAATTACAGAAACGATGATGTAGGGACTAACACTGACTGTGCAGCAGAGCAGGAAAGAGTCCTGTAGGGACTGAGACAGACTATGCAGCAGAGCAGGAAAGAATCATGTAGGGACTGAGACACACTATGCAGCAGAGCAGGAAAGATTCATGTAGGGACTGAGACACACTATGCAGAAGAGCAGGAAAGAATCCTGTAGGGACTGAGACACACTATGCAGCAGAGCAGGAAATAATCATGTAGGGACTGAGATAGACTATGCAGGAGAGCAGGAAAGAATCCTGTAGGGATTGAGACACACTATGCAGAAGAGCAGGAAAGAATCCTGTAGGGACTGAGACACACTATGCAGCAGAGCAGGAAAGAATCCTGTAGGGACTGAGACACACTATGCAGCAGAGCAGGAAATAATCATGTAGGGACTGAGACACACCATGCAGAAGAGCAGGAAAGAATCATGTAGGGACTGAGACACACTATGCAGCAGAGCAGAAAAGAATCCTGTAGGGACTGAGACACACTATGCAGAAGAGCAGGAAAGAATCATGTAGGGACTGAGACACACTAGGCAGAAGAGCAGGAAAGAATCACGTAGGGGCTGAGACAGACTATGCAGCAGAGCAGGAAAGAATCATGTAGGGACTGAGACAGACTACGCAGCAGAGCAGGAAAGAATCCTGTAGGGACTGAGACACACCATGCAGAAGAGCAGGAAAGAATCATGTAGGGACTGAGACACACTATGCAGCAGAGCAGGAAAGAATCATGCAGGGACTGAGACACATTATGCAGAAGAGCAGGAAAGAATCATGTAGGGACTGAGACAGACTATGCAGCAGAGCAGGAAAGAATCATGTAGGGACCGAGACAGACTACGCAGCAGAGCAGGAAAGAATCCTGTAGGGACTGAGACACACTATGCAGCAGAGCAGGAAAGAATCCTGTAGGGACTGAGACACACTATGCAGCAGAGCAGGAAAGAATCCTGTAGGGACTGAGACACACTATGCAGCAGAGCAGGAAAGAATCCTGTAGGGACTGAGACACACTATGCAGAAGAGCAGGAAAGAATCATGTAGGGACTGAGACACACTATGCAGCAGAGCAGGAAAGAATCCTGTAGGGACTGAGACACACTATGCAGAAGAGCAGGAAATAATCATGTAGGGACTGAGACACACTATGCAGAAGAGCAGGAAAGAATCATGCAGGGACTGAGACACACTATGCAGCACAGCAGAAAAGAATCCTGTAGGGACTGAGACACACTATGCAGAAGAGCAGGAAAGAATCCTGTAGGGACTGAGACACACTATGCAGCAGAGCAGGAAAGAATCCTGTAGGGACTGAGACACACTATGAAGCAGAGCAGGAAAGAATCCTGTAGGGACTGAGACAGACTATGCAGCAGAGCAGGAAAGAATCCTGTAGGGACTGAGACAGACTATGCAGCAGAGCATGAAGGAATCCTGGAGGGACTGGGACTGACTATGCAGCAGAGCAGGCAGGATTTCTTACTTCATCCTGTCTTCTAAACATGGAAACAATTAAGCGAGATTGTTCTTCTTCGATATCCAGGAACCTTGAGATGGATGCAGAAAGGCCCTCCGAAACGTCCGTAAAGACTTACTAGTCGGCATGGATCTTGACACCGTACACACGAATTATTAAAAATGTTTGTTAAAACAAACACAAAGTTAAAACACAGAGATCTCACATTATTGTGCAGCACTTGTCCAAATGTGCATGTGTGTTTTTCAGTGTGTACTACAGACTAAAAAAACTTGTAGTGTGTGATTTTAGCATATGGACGCCCGAGTAGACTTATGCACCAATGAGTGACCACCTGATGTTGGTGATATTCTCGTCGAAAGTTGTTTGCACAGACTTAATAAGACTGTTCTAATATTGTGCATTAGTTGGTGTTTATTAGTTCACGATCAAAATGCACGGTTTGAATAATACCAAGTTCACGTATGTATAAGTCATATTGTAAAACTTTTAAATATAAAATAATATATTCGAAATATATAAACTATAATGAGAGACAATATTCGTCTAAGTCCCGGCAGTGTATACCCAAACATCTACTGTAGTCCTCGATCAAATGCGGACCGCGCCCCTGCATGACGTTGTGTGGTGTGTGCAGGTGCCAACTGAGTACAAGTGGCACCCGCACACACCACACCACACCACACCACACCACACCACACCACACCACTCTGCATTTTACTATAAAGGTAAAGCAGTCCCATTACAGACCTGGACAGGCCCTGAGGGTTCCAGGAGTTTGAGGCGCCCAGATTTCTAGAAAATCGGCACTTGAAGGTGGTAAGTTTGTCAGCCCTACGCACCGGCTGTCTTTCCCCCCTCCCCCAGGAAATATTCCTGGTACTCATTCTGTTAGAAGCTGAGTCGACCCCAGGGCCATAGTGCGGCCGGAAGGGTTACGCCAAAGAAAAATTACAATGATACCATCGGGAATCGAACCTGCGACCTTCCTATTTGTAGCGCAGTGCCTCAACCAACTGCGCCACCGCGTCTGCATTTTACTATAAATAATTTTAACCTTGGCGTGTACTCATTGAAGCCGGCACTGTCATGCTGAAACATGTCGGATTGAAGTGACTATAACGTAATATATATTGCAAGTGCATTTATTTCTTACATCAAAGGAAAATATTGATTCAAAATGCATGGAGTAAAAAATTTTAAAAAATGTAAAAAAATAAACCTGTCACACGATTAATTTATTCACTTGTAAAGTTAAAGCCGTAAAGAAAGCCCACGCATTGCATATAAAGGTACTGTGAGACTCATTCTTCTGTTAAGGGTCATCCTACATGGGGAATTCTCTATTGTGATTCATAAATGGAATCTATGAAGGTTTTGAAGAGAAATGGAAAAAGTGCTGGATCAATTGTGACAAATAGCTGTGCTGCACATGTTCGGAATTTAAAATGTTTTCGACAGCCGTGCGAAGTGGAGCAGGGGTTCTTTTTGTCGTAACTGCGCCTTCTCCTCTTATTCTGCAAAGTGGAGTAGATATATGTATTTCTGCGTCATGCTGGTAGAACTGCGTGTTCCCGGGGAGCGTGCAACTTATCTGTGCAAGTGTCTGAGTAATCCGTCGATGAAGCAACATTCACAGCTAAGTACAAAGTAATTTCTTGGGGCGGTTCCTTCTTTCGTAATTCGTAATTGAAAATTCACTACTTTACAATATTTGAGTCTTTCTAATTAAATAAGTCAGTTGTTACAGCGCAATAAATATTACTAACTAACTCCATGGAGCAGAGCCCTTCTTGAGAAGCTAACAGTTCCTCAGCTAGTCAAGAAAATCCCCACGTTTTATGGAACCTGAAGGTTCATTACCGCATTTACAAGAGCCCGCCACCTGTCTCTATCCTGAACGCAATAAATATTACCCCTGGTTTTACTTAAAACTTACGAATTCTAAGTTGTTCGTTAATTAATTTATCTTACAATCACAAAAGAAATTTTTAAAGTTTAAAGTGTTATAAATTTACTGCGTGTTTTTAAGGGCGTAAAGCCTCACTTCTCAACCTCATGTAGCAGTGCGCAAAGATTTTTTGCTTGTGGCACACTGTGATATTTGTTTAGTTTTAAGTGGCGCACCATAATTTGGACGGAGAACTGAAATTTATCTTAAGATTACACTAATTTTTAAATTCACTTCTTGTATAAAACACAAAATTATCGCAGACTAGAAAGACTGTAATATTTAGATAGTAGCATCATATTTAAAAATTTAAAATAAACGCTCCGTTTTCCACATTTAATATAACACCCTCTACGCATAGCAGACTTCATGGAATTCCCTCACCATTCTTAACTACGTGTGTGTGCGCGTGCATGAGCGGGCGACTTCACGCGTGTCAAAGAACGTCTTTATCAGTTTTTCACTTCCAAAATTCTATTCAAAGCCCCGCGGTGCATTAGTGTGCGCATTCGTGCATGAGAACAGGGTGCTGAGGGGATATTTGGGCATTAGAGGGGAAAGTGGCAGAAGGGTGGTGAAATTTGAAAATGTGGAACTTAATAACTTGTACTCTTACAACAACAACAACATAACAACAATTGTTGTTGTTGTTGTTGTTGTTGTTGTTGTTGTTCACAGCGGTTTAGCGAATTTTCAAAGAGTACGGCCGCGATAGCTCAGTCGGTATAGCGACTCGCTACGGGCTGGACGATCCGGGGATCGAATCCCGTTGGGGGTGAGATGTTACGCACCCGTCCAGACCGACCCCCTACACAGTGCGTACCGGATCATTACCGGGAGTTAAGAGGCCGGGGCGTGGTTTTGACCATCCACCCCCATCTAGCGCCGAAGTTAAAGAAAGAGTAAAGCTATACCTCTACTCCCCCTCTGGGCCTTCAAGGCCTGTTATAAGGCGAAATTTACATTTACCGGTCACTGAACAACACTTCTTATTCATTATTCTGCTAAAAGATTTCTAACTGTACGGCATGTGTTAAGAATTACTGCTTTCTGCGTTACAGTACAGTATATAGATGAGGCCAAAGATTGGGCGATTGAGCAACGTGCAGCTGATCCCTGCATGCCGTAAGGTCTGTTTCTATTCTTGTAAATCTATAATACGTCCTCATGAATAATACATCAGTTTTGTCTGTCCATTTCGTGCGTTTGAGGACCCTGCGTGCTTGTGTTGTCTCAGGTGGCACTGGAGTGCGCCTCAGAGACGCGCATGCAGCAGCTGTGGACACCGGCGTAACTTGGGGAAGGGGCAAGGCGGAGCCAATGCCCCTCAAATATTTTTTATACTTGCGAATAATTTTTTGGTTACTAAGTTAAAGAGGGGCAAATAAAAAAATTGGGCGCAACTAGGGAAACGCGTATTTGTACATTAAGGACTGGTTCAAATCAATCTTGGGGGNTAGAATTTTTTAACCCTTTAAAGACGAAGCGTATCTGTTTTGTTGCTGTTTGTTCTGAGATCCGTACAAAACACATAAACGCAATGTGGGCACCACGTAGATTAAATTAACCCTTTAAAGACGAAGCGTATCTGTTTTATATAAGGACTCAGTGCGTACCGCGCTGTAAACACTCTCCACTTCGGTTATAAAAACCAATCTCTTAATGCTTTATAAGGCAAAAGTTGCTGTTTGTTCTGAGATCCGTACAAAACACATAAACGCAATGTGGGCACCACGTAGAATTTTTTAACCCTTTAAAGACGAAGCGTATCTGTTTTATATAAGGACTCAGTGCGTACCGCGCTGTAAACACTCTCCACTTTGGTTATAAAAACCAGTCTCTTAATGTTTTATACGGCAAAAGTTTCTGTTTGTTCTGAGATCCGTACAAAACACATAAACGCAATGTGGGCACCACGTAGAATTTTTTAATGTTGAACCTGGTGGAATGTAAAGTTACCGCTAGGCTTTAAAAGGTTAATTAGACAAGTTACGCCTATGTTTTGAGATGTTTTTATAACAACATTACTATTATTATTATTATTATTATTATTATTATTATTATATTTGGGTTATAAAATGGTGGGGGATAAGATGGGACACATGGGATGACCAGAAAAAAACACATAGTTTTAGGGGTAAAATCTGAAAGGATGAGATCATTTGAGATACTGGCGTATACGGAATGACAGTATAAAACCAGGGCTGTGGAGTCGGAGTCGAAGTCGGAGTCGGTAAAAATGTACCGAATCCGACTCCGACCTCAATCTAAAATCTTAACTAGATACTGCAACTCCAGAGCCCTGATAGCTACAGTAACCGTTAGACTTATACTTAAATATAGGTTATAAGTCAAAACAGTAGCCTGTTGATTCACGTGGTGGCGATGAAATGTCTTGTAGGTTTACCATCATTAATGCATATTGAGCCTTTATGATGGAGTCGAAGTCGGAGTTTTAAACATCGAGAGTCGGAGTCGGAAGTTTTAAAAATCGAGGAGTTGGAGTCAGAGTCGGAGCTTTTGTGTGCCGACTCCACAGCCCTGATCAAAACTACCGTACACATGTATTATGAATTTCGTTATCGAAAGGGAAGACCAGCTGAAAATCTGTCAGGGACCGAGGGAGACTCTGCTCTGTTAGTGATATATAAGACTAGGATTTCTGAAGTTACAGTTGACTATCAATCTCACAAAGCCTGCATCACCCAAGTTTTCATCATGCATAATTCAGACCTCTGCCGCAGTGCAAATAAGACTGATCCTCTTCTGGGATGCTACGCAGCGTTCATTGGTAGTTTATCGACGTTTCGAGACAACCTATCTTCCCACTTTCAAAGGTCAAGCAACTCAAAAGAAAGTCTTCTTGGATTGCTTTATCCTTGAAGATGTAACTGACAGGTTGTCCTGAAACGTCGGTACGGAATTACCAATCAACCTTGCGTAACATCCGAGAAGAGCAAAGAAGTAAGTTTTGATTATCCTACGTCACATTTTCGAAATTATGATTTCTTCTTTGAAAAATATTCAGGCCTGTGTTTATCTTTGGGGTGCCAGATTTTGAAACTAAATTTTAAGAAATGATTTTCTAATTACCGTCCAGCATTTCCATCTTTGGGTTACAAAATTTTTATGAGGGGCCCCTTCAGTGTGTGAGAAGATGACTAAAATGTCACTGTCGTTTGCTTTTGTTTCCATCACTTATTTTCGGAAGGTGTCCTCAGTGAACACGTTTTAGAGGCACTATGTACTTGAAGTATGTTACCGGCACAGTGTGAATTGAAGGAAATGTATGAAATGCCTGGGAAATGTGTGCAATGTGTAGAGATTTTAGGCAAAGCTTCAAAAGAGAAGCTCTTAAAATATCAGTTCAAACTATACCTAGGTAATCTATATTTTACATAGGCAATATACGCAATGTCCATACGAGTTTAGGGAAAGTACAGACTATAATGAAGCACCTGTTCGTATTGAACACAGCCTTAACGATGAACCTAGCCTAAACTAAATTAACCTAATCGCAGCTAAGCTGACCTAACATAACCAAACCAAAACTAACCTAACCAAACCAAACCAAACCAAACCTAAAATAGCCTAACCAAACCTAACCCAACCTAACCTAACCTAACCTAAGCTAACATAATTTAACCTAACATAACCTAACCTCACCTAACCAAACCAAACCAAACCAAACCTAGAATAGCCTGACCAAACCTAACCTACCCTAACCTAACCCAACCTAACCTAACCTAAGCTAACATAATTTAACCTAACCTAACCTAACACAGAAAATAGATGTTTGTATTCACACATTACCTACCCGTTCAGAGGTACTGTATAGAATGCCTAGGCAATGTGTACATTTCCTAGGTATTCCGTACATTGCATTACTGTACACTACGCCAGTAACATATATACAAATTATTCTTCTTTTCGAACTTATTCCATGAAATCTGTGGAATAAGATTGCTCTATACATGTCAGGGATCCTTCATACAACAAGTCTCCACCCCTTATATGAACAGAATATCTGCACTCTCAACCGATCAGAACGCGAAATAAATATTCAGAGTGTCTATGAACTTCAGGTTAAAGGGCAATTTGATTGCTGACGTCTACAGCAGACTATCCTGGGGGAAATCAGGTGGAATGCTCCCTAAGGAGTTTCAGGTACTTTTCTTGGAAATCGGATACTGCACACTTTGAAGTTAATCCCCGAGTTCAATCAGCATGGAAAAATGGAGATGCCTAAAGCATCCACTGCGCTCGAATGTATTAAGTTTCAGAAAAACTGCGTTACAAGGTACAGGCATTCTGTACATGCTTCTGGTTTGAATTATACAGTCAAAGACCAAGAATCATTAAGTTACGTACACATATTATAGACCTTACCCCGACGAACGCTGTCAAATATCAAGAATAAAGAATAATTTTGATAGAATTATTTTCAGGGTAATCAAATAGCTGAAACACGAACTGTAGTTTTACCTGTTGTTTTCTATGGGTGTGAAACTTGGTCTTTCACACTGAGAGAGGAATAAAGACTGAGGGTGTTCGAGAATAGGGTGCTGAGGAGGATATTTGCGCCTAAGAGGGACGAAGTGACAGGGGAGTGGCGAAGACTACATAAGGAGGAACTTAATGACCTGTACTCATCACCAAATATTATTCGGGGAATCAAATTGAGGAGAATGAGATGGTCGGGGAATGTAGCACGTATGGGGGAAAAGAGAGATGCATACAGGATTTTGGTGGGAAGACCTGAGGGAAGGCGACCATTTGGGAGACCCAGGCGTAGATGGTAGGATAATATTAAAATGGATCTTCAAGAAGTGGGATGGAGTATGGACTGGATTGAGCTGGCTCAGGATAGGAACAGGTGGCGGGCTGTTATGAATGCGGTAATGAGCCTCCGGGTTCTATAAAATGTGGGGAATTTCTTGACTAGCTGAGAAACTGTTAGCTTATCGAGAAGGCCTATGCTCCATGGAGTTAGTTAGTTAGTTAGTTAGTTAGTTAGTTAGTTAGTTATGTAGCACGAATGGCACGGACATAAAATATAGTCTAACTCGGTTATAACGTCATGAAAGGGACTGAATATTTTGTGTCGTTATAAACGAGTGTCGTTATAACCGAGGAGTATAATGTTATAGTTAACAGTGAGGAATTAATTGGTACCACAGAATATCTGACGCTATAGACGAGGTGTCGCATGAAGCCATGTCGTTATAACCGGGTTCGACTGTATCTCATAACCTTAAGGGAGATGGAAGGATATAGTGACGGTGTGGACTGACCTGGCTCATGAAATAATCCAGCATAGATCTCTTGCAAACACGGCAACTAACCACCGGCTCACACAGAAGCCGGGGAATTCTCTGAGTACCTGAATAATTAACAGTTTTTCGACAAGCATAAAGGTCGGTATGTTTGCTTTAGGTAGCAAACACTTTGGGCACTTCCCTATACAGTCGAAGCGCAGCAAATGTTGAACAGAGTGCACACTTCCTGCAGACGTAAACTTTATGGATTTTAATAACAATCAATACGATTTACGAAGCCGACTCGCTACAGGATACACGGTCCGGTGATCGAATCCCGGTGGAAGCAAGATTTTCCGCACCCGTCCATACTGGTCCTGGGGCCCACCCAGCCTCCTCTACAACGTGTACCGTCCCTCTTTCCTGGGGGTAAAGCGTCCGGAGTATAGCGTTGATCATCCACCCCCATCTATGGCCGAGATTAAAAAAAGAATACACCTATACTTCTACTCCCCGTCTGGGTCTTCATGGCTTGTTCTAAGGAAGAATTTAATTGGTTGCAACAGACCAAAGCATGTTACCATATCAACGACAGCCAGCCATTACACCTTCTCATTCACGCCCCGACCCTCCCATCCTATTCCTCCAAATCAATTCTATTATTATTTTCCATCTATATTTGGGTCTTCCGTGTGGTCGCTTTCCAATGTGTTTTGCAACCAAGACCCTTTATGCACCCCTCATGGATCTGCTGGGCTCCAGATGTTCTATTTGTCTTATTATCCTTGATGTGGTCATCTGAATAATGCCAGCCATAAGTAATGATACATGGAACTCTATTGCACAGTTCAGGAACAGAACAAATGCAATTACTGGAGAGTGCGAGTCGCTTAACTGCACTGTAAACTGCCAAGATTATATAGAGTCATTGACAGATGGACGGAATTTGAATATGCAGCACTGGATGGATGGTACCGAGTCGGTTCATTGTGACAGATGTAACAAGTGGGGACTCAAATTATTGACCGATACTGTCTTAACGCTTTGAACTTCGGATGGAGTTCGTCCATATGATATTTAACAAGTTAGGAACTTCACGCATGCTGCAAAATTTCTGGAACGTTCTCCTGTTTTGTAAAGTGCGTTAGCAAAATTGCAAAAAGCGACTATTATCTTCGTCATATGTCTCTTTCTTTCTGTCTCCCTGCCTGCCTGTCTGTCTCCCTGCCTGTCTCCCTGCC
Source organism: Coptotermes formosanus (assembly GCA_013340265.1). Lineage (NCBI taxonomy): Eukaryota > Metazoa > Arthropoda > Insecta > Blattodea > Rhinotermitidae > Coptotermes > Coptotermes formosanus. The sequence goes on along the minus strand of BLKM01012981.1, from coordinate 100,807 downwards.
TGCCTGTCTGTCTCCCTGCCTGTCTCCCTGCCTGCCTGTCTGTCTCCCTGCCTGTCTCCCTGCCTGTCTGTCTGTCTCCCTGCCTGTCTCCCTGCCTGCCTGCCTGTCTGTCTCCCTGCCTGCCTGCCTGTCTCCCTGCCTGCCTGCCTGCCTGCCTGTCTGTCTGCCTGTCCTTCTGCCTGCCTGCCTGCCTGCCTGCCTGCCTGCCTGCCTGCCTGCCTGCCTGCCTGCCTGCCTGCCTGTCTCCCTGTCTGTCTCCCTGCCTGCCTGCCTGCCTGTCTCCCTGCCTGCCTGTCTCCCTGCCTGCCTGCCTGCCTGTCTGCCTGCCTGTCTCCCTGCCTGCCTGTCTGCCTGCCTGCCTGCCTGTCTCCCTGCCTGCCTGCCTGCCTGCCCGCCTGCCTACCTGCCTGCCTGCCTGCCTGCCTGTCTCCCTGTCTGTCTCCCTGCCTGCCTGCCTGCCTGTCTCCCTGCCTGCCTGTCTCCCTGCCTGCCTGCCTGCCTGTCTGCCTGCCTGTCTCCCTGCCTGCCTGTCTGCCTGCCTGCCTGCCTGTCTCCCTGCCTGCCTGCCTGCCTGCCCGCCTGCCTGCCTGCCTGCCTGCCCGCCTGCCTGCCTGCCTGCCTGCCTGCCTGCCCGCCTGCCTGCCTGCCTGCCTGTCTGGTCATCTGTCTGTCTGTCTGGTCATCTGTAATTCTGTCTGTCCTCATGGAACGACTCGACCCCAAGTGGACGGATTTTCATGAAATTTAATATTTGAGAATTTTTGGAAAATATCTCGAGGAAATTAAGATTCACTAAACTCTGACGAGAATAATGGGTGCTTTACATTAAGACCTATGTACATTTATGACAGTATCACGCTGAGTTCTTCTTAGAAAGGTAATTCTTTCAAACGTTGTAAAGAAAATCAAAACACACATTTTATATTCAATAACTTTTTTCCGAAAATTTTGCCGTTTATGAGATAATGTGTAAAAATATGGTACAGACGGACAGGCCACAGATGGCAATATAATATAGTACATGCGCTTTACATGCTAGATAACTAAGGCTACAGACAAACACTCAGAATATGTTAACCTTTTAAAACCTAGCGGTAACTTTACTTACCACCAGGTTTAACATTAAAAAATTCTACGTGGTGCCCACATTGCGTTTATGTGTTTTGTACGGATCTCAGAACAAACAGCAACTTTTGCCTTATAAAACATTAAGAGACTGGTTTTTATAACAGAAGTGGACAGTGTTTACAGCGCGGTACGCGCTGAGTCCTTATATAAAACAGATACACTTCGTATTTAAAGGGTTAATACTTATTGGTTTCCACGACAACAGTGGTTACGCGAACGCGCCTCAGTTTTATGTTATACGCACATTGCCTGTCTTCTTTAATTACTTCAAAGCGGAAATAGTTTGCTCAGAATTCAAAGTTTCATGTATCTACAAAATTTTTTTCGAAATATTTTTACTCCGTTAAACCTGTACTGAGTTACACTCCAGCCGAGTGCAGAAATGCAGGTAGTTCTGCGTGTAAAGTGTATATTACGTCCCCCCAGTTTAACCTAAATTACATTGTTTTTTTCAATTCTGAAGAATCCGTTTAAAGAACCGAATTTTATGAAAATCGCTTCAGCGGTGGGGCAGACGGTGGTGAGGTTGGTTGAGGCACTGCACTACAAACCGGAAGGTCGCGGTTTCGGTTCCCGATGGTGTCATTGTAATTTTCCATTGACATAAACCTTCCGGCAAGAAATGAGTATTCTTGGGTGGGGGACGGGGTAAAGGCGGCCGGTGCTTACGGCTGACAATCTTACCGCCTTCATTTGCCAATTGTCTACAAATCTGAACGCCTCGACCTCCTGGAAACCTCAGGGTCTGTCCAGGCCTGTAATGGGATTGCTTTACCTTTTCAGCGGTACTAGAGTTGACGCATGCGTACAGCGCGGAATGAGTAAATTTAATACGCATTCCGCGACGATGCAGGGGCGCCTACAAGTTCATTTCTACCTCACAGCAAACACAATTATTCCCGTTTACAAAGACAAACCGGCAAATCCCTATAGGAAAAGAAATCGCTGCTTATTGTCAGAATCTTACGAAACGAACAAATAAACTGCGTGGGAAGAGTGTGTAGTTTTTTACGTTAAACAGGTGGTGTATAAAGTTACCACTTTGCTTTAAAGCCTTCTCTGCACAGTCATGAAGAAGTGGCGCTTCACATTCCTAACGACATTACGTACTGAGTGGGCCAATTTAGTACTACATTACGGGGTCTGCTGTCAAAGGGGCCACAGGCACTGCCTTATTCAGCGCGTGTAGGCCACCTTTCATCCAATTAAGCGCAAAGTGGTCACTTTTAATTATGATGCTCTTGCCACTTGCAAGCTGCGGTGAGGCGTGCCTCGTCCCAACGAACCGCACCTTGCTGACTGGGAAAACCAGAACTTGTGAGGGTGTGGGCTGGATTCAAGTGGCTCAGGATTGGGTCCAGCTGCAGACCCTTTTCAACACAATGGACCACAAGGGAATTTGTTGATTAGATGAGGGACTATAAACTTGTCGAAGTTAACTCTATACGAAGAAGATAAATGGAGAAAACTGGTGCATATTTTAACAGTTCTGAATTCTATCGAGGAGGTATCAGGTTCAAATCACTGGCGAAACACCGGCTACGTTGGCCGAGGATTTTATAATATAGGGTATCTCAAACTCAAAAAAAAATTATACAGTATGAAACGCCATTTCATACCTTGCTTTCCTGGTTAACCTCTAAAGACGAAGCGTATCTGTTTTATGTAAGGACTCAGTGCGTACCGCGGTGTAAACACTCTCCACTTCGGTTATAAAAACCAGTCTCTTAATGTTTTATAAGGCAAAAGTTGCTGTTTGTTCTGAGATCCGTACAAAACACATAAACGCAATGTGGGCACCATGTAGAATTTTTTAAACCTTTAAAATCGAAGCTTATCTGTTTTATATAAGGACTCAGTGCGTACCGCGCTGTAAACACTCTCCACTTCGGTTATAAAAACCAGTCTCTTAATGTTTTATAAGGCAAAAGTTGCTGTTTGTTCTGAGATCCGTACAAAACATATAAACGCAATGTGGGCACCACGTAGAATTTTTTAATGTTAAACCTGGTGGTACGTAAAGTTACCGCTAGGCTTTAAAATGTTAAGAAACCATGTAGACTGCTAGACGGGTAACATGAGTTCGGTGCATGATGTGCTTCTGTTTACACGGTTTTTTACACATAACATAAGAACACTAATATCTACTGAGAATAAACCCCCCAAATATTATCCCATTCGACGCCAAACAATAGACTTCCAGCACTGATACTATTGTGTGACTATGGTGTGGCAAATAAACACATTGCACACGATTTCTTCTATTTTCTGTTTTGAGCGCCGGGGATATATGAAAACCAGTTTCTGTCTCAATCACTGCAACCACAGCAGCGCCACGGGTGAGTTTCTTTGTCTCTTGCCATGCAGCAATGAACAAATAACAAGTTTTGTTTCAAACTCAGGAAAAGGCGACAAAAACATACAAAATGTTTGAAATTGTTGACTGAAATTAAGCTTTATTTAGTAAGCACGTCTTCGAAGATTTTATAGATTCAAAGAGGGAAATGAGGATATACAGCGTGATACAGGTAGTGAGCAGCCCCCAAGTGTTCAACATCTGTGAACAGGTGCAAACGTTTGTTAACTGGTGGTCAGAACCACCAAATGACTGAGTGAGGATCGACCGAACATTAACCCTTTAAAGACGAGGCGTATCTGTTTTATATAAGGACTCAGTGCGTTCCGCGCTGTAAACACTCTCCACTTCGGTTATAAAAATCAGTCTCTTAATGTTTTATAAGGTAAAAAGTTGCTGTTTGTTCTGAGATCCGTACAAAACACACAAACGCAATGTGGGCACCACGTAGAATTTTTTAACCCTTTAAAGACGAAGCATATCTGTTTTATATAAGGACTCAGTGCGTACCGCGCTGTAAACACTCTCCATTTCGGTTATAAAAACCAGTCTCTTAATGTTTTATAAGATAAAAAGTTGCTGTTTGTTCTGAGATCCGTAAAAAACACACAAACGCAATGTGGGCACCACGTAGAATTTTTTAACCCTTTAAAGACGAAGCGTATCTGTTTTAAATAAGGACTCAGCGCGTACCGCGCTGTAAACACTCTTCACTTCGGTTATAAAAACCAATCTCTTAATGTTTTACTTTGCATTTTCAAAACTAGATCACAGTCAAGTCTTTAATATAAATTCCAAGAATTATTGAGAAAAATTCACAATATACAGGCACTACAAAATTGCTCTACAGGTATTCTATAATACTCAAGGGCGCACCCAAGGGGGACTGCCGCGCTGCAGCCCCTCAAAACCCAAAACTGAAAAATAAAAAAACACTGATTTTGTAGATATTATGATATCAAAAGTTTTACATGATTTCCCCTTCAGCCGAAATCAGCCACTGAAATTGGTTGACGACTTCCTTTCCTGTGGTGCAACAGCCCAAATCGGGCCTAGGCCGCCTCCTTTTTGAGGTTTCTAGATCACACTCAGACACACCACACTCGGTAGGACTCCTCTGGACGAGTGATCAGTCCGTCGCAAAGATCTCTACCTGACATCACACAACACTCACAGGAGACAGACATCCATGTCCCCGGCGGTAATTTTTCTCGTCCTGTTTATTCCTTTGACCCATTTTGTACCTTTTTACCCTTCCCTCCTTCTTCATGTCACTTATGTTCCATATTATTTTCCTTATACAAAAAGCACAACACAAAAATTCATGCCCCCCGTGGGATTCGAACCCACGATCCCAGCAACGGCTCGGCCGCAGACCTGCGCCTTAGACCGCGCGGCCACTTGGATCGGCTGGGTGATGATCAGTACATTAGAATTTTGAAAAATAAATCAATAATATTAAAAAAAAAGAAGATAGGACACTGTGATCGAGTCACGGAACATGTAGTTATATTAAAATGTATATAAATGCAGTTGCAGGCAGCGTTATGTTGTACTTGCAGCATGATTTTTATAACATAATTTTTAAAGTCAAAAATAAATTGTATATAGCCTCAGGGTCAGCCCCCCCCCCCCAAGGAAAAATTCTGGGTGGGCGCCTGATAATACTAATCCTTCAACCAGACTATACTAAAGAAAAGAAAATTGTAAAACTACGAATCTATTCTAAAAATCTACAAAAACTAAAATTATGTAAAGTAACCAAGTAATTTACGTAAAATTGCCTTAAACTGGTAAAAGTTAGAACTTCAAAACAGCTGGAATACGCATAACCTCAAAATTCATACCAATAACTTAAAAATCTTATATATCATTATCCTTTACTTAAAAAATGAGATCTCATTTATTTTTATAGATCTTCATGTTGCGAATTCCCTCCCAAGAGTTTTGCACATATTATATAATACATGAAGAAGACCAGGTAGGCCGAAACATGTCGTAATGAATACTAAATTCTGAAAATTTGAATGAATGAAAATAAAATTTGGTTGTGATTAATGAGTTATTTCAATGTAGTTTATAGCAGGCTGATTAATGGTAATTTTACTTTATCATATCTGGGAAATTTGTCTAAGTATTTTGGATGAAAAGTTGTTAAAGAATATCCGTGCCAAGCATCACGTACCGATAACACTCTAGCACGTGTGGCAAATGTCACACACGCACACCTTCTGGTTACTTGGAAAAATGCACCTAAATTCGATAAAATTAACGCAGGACTTCCAGGACGACACAAGTAGCACTCTATAAGCCTCATGACAATGTAAATACAGCGGGTACGTGCTTTGAGCGGAACGCTCTGTGTCCCACACCCCACACGGAGGGTGTCATATGGTCGTGACGGGAACCGAGTCGAGAGGCTGAGTGACCACTCGACAATTGATTGAACGTAATGTCATCAAGTTTATGATAATAAAGGCCTGTGATACTGGCGCGCGCACCTGCTTACCCATGTATGACGTACTTCATGTCACAAAATGAGACGAATTTTGATTTGAAAACTTGCGGCCTATGTAGCTTTATCAGTATTAGCAAATCAGTAGCTGGTCCAGCACATTTCTCGATATGTTCGCGTCAAATATCACAGAAATGTTGTGGCATTGCACAACATAAAGACGCTATGCTTTCAGTGAACAGTTCGAAGGTTGATAAACTCGATTATAATCCACGCTGATGTTCTTTCACTATAACATTCAGTATCAGACTGAGTCCCTTGTTACTGTAGCCCATCGCACCAGTACGTAGTAGGGGGCGTCAGACTGAGTCCCTTGTTACTGTAGCATATTGTACCAGCATGTAGTAGGGGCACCTGAGTCCCTTGTTACTGTATGTTAGTGTACCAGCATGTGGTAGGGGTGTCAGTTCTGAGTCACGTCTTACTGTAGCATATTGCACCAGCACGCAGTATGGGCGTCATTCTGAGTCCCGTGTTACTCTAGCCTATTACACCAGCACGTAGCAGTGGCGTTCGTCTGAATCCCTTGTTACTGTAGCCTATTGCATCAGCACGTAGTGTGGGGGTCAGTCTGAGTCCCTTGTTACTGTAGCTTACTGTACCAGCATATTAGCAGTGGGGTCATACTGAGTCCCTTGTTACTGTAGCCTATTGCATCAGCACGTAGTGTGGGGGTCAGTCTGAGTCCCTTGTTACTGTAGCTTACTGTACCAGCATATTAGCAGTGGGGTCATACTGAGTCCCTTCTTACTGTAGCCTATTGTACCAGGTCCTGATGAAAAATATTTAGGCTTGCGTAGCACTGTGGAATGAAAACACTAAAAAAAATCTGACGTGCTTTTTCAAAAATGTAAAAGTAAAAATGCAAAGTTGGGTCTGTCCACGCCAAGAAGGCATATAGTGGGAGTAAAGTTTTAGCTCCACTCGTTCTTAACCCTGAGTTAGATGAAGGTGAGTCTCAGCATCATGCTCTGGACGCTTTAACCCCAGAAAATGCTGGTACCCATTGAATAGAAATTTATGTGGGCCTCAGAGTCGGTCTGGAGGTTTTGGAGAAGAGGAAAAATTTCTTGTCCTTAACAGGACTCGAACCTCGGACCATCCAAGCCGTAGCCTAGTCACTATACCAACTAAGCTATCCCGGATTTTTTTCGATACTACGCAGTGTGTAAATTGAATCTAACTAAATCTGTTACGCAGATCACAAAAATATGATCATACAGACTAAACTAGCGAAGTTGTATTTTTCTGCCCTCAGTTTTTAGTAGTATTTGGGATGTAGGAAAAAGCATAGTACTTTGCACGCATTTTGAAATAATAACGTTACTTAAAAATAGTTCAATTCTTAAGGGAACACCACATTGTTACATGACACATAGACTGTCAATTCAATAATACGTCACATTCGTATATGATACGTAGTTTCTGTCCGCAAGTTCTTCCAGCATCCGCCAAGTGATGTCTATTTTGTAAAAGTATGCACAAAAGAATTTCAATTATATTTTCCCTTATAATTACTACGTGACGCAAAGCTTCGCATCCATATTTGAAATAAAAAACCAAAATTAAAGACGAAGCGTATCTGTTTTATATAAGGCCTCAGTGCGTACCGCGCTGTAAACACTCTCCACTTCGGTTATAAAAACCAGTCTCTTAATGTTTTATAAGGCAAAAGTTGCTGTTTATTCTGAGATCCGTACAAAACACATAAACGCAATGTGGGCACCACGTAGAATTTTTGAATGTTAAACCTGGTGGTATGTAAAGTTGCCGCTAGGCTTTAAAAGGTTAAATTAAACGCTGGTTGACTTTATTGTTACCAAAACTTTGTCAACCCATGTGGTTATCAGGGTATAATTGAAGCGATCAGAAGCAAAGCTGCCGTATTGTTACTTTATCTTCCTTTCTTAGTCTGACCTTATTCTACGTACCCATTGCAGGTGCAGAGGGTTACGGTTGCATCTGATCACACTCAGTGACACACACACACACTCTGTAGGACTCCTCTGGACGAGAGATCGGCCTGTCGCAGAGGCCTCTACGTGACACACAACACTCACAAGACAGACATCCATGTCCCTGGTGGGATTCGAACCCGCAATCCCAGCAAACGAGGGCTCGCAAACACACGCCTGAGACGGCGGTGCCACCAGAATCGACTGGTGTCTCTTTATCCAACGCAAATCCCACATGGCGATGTGACAAGCTTGTGTGCAGGTATATCGAAGTGTTTTGGTTTACCGAACGTCCGCGAACTAGAGGCAAGGTTACTCAATCGCAGGGTAGAAACCCTAATCCTTCTAAATTTAGAGTCTGACGTGTGCCTAAACCTCAACTCACAAGTGCCAACGGAAATCGAAAATCATCACCGCTAATACCGCTTTCCGTTGGTCAGGATCCTTTAAAGGTTTCATCCGTCTTCCACCTTCACAATCAACGAGTAACTCCAAAAAATATATCTTGATGTTATCCTACCATTCCTGTTAGGTCTTCCTATTGGACGTTTTACAAGATTGTTATCAACTAAATTACATATCCATTCCCCATATTACGCGTCTTGTCATATGCCTAGCCCGTCGTAACTCCTCCACTTCACTGTTTAACTAGTCATTACTGAAATAGAAAACTTCCCCCACCCCACCCCTCCCCGCAGACTTACAATTGTAACAGGACTTGAAATGTATTCTCTACCTTGAGACAAAAACTCCTCATTTGTATTCGAGCATTCCCGCTTTCAAATATTATATCGAAGGCTGGACATTGTGAACAGCTACATAAAACTGCCACAAAATTTTAATCGTTGGAGGAAAGTGGAGAAAGACGGAGGAAATGGAGAAAATAACACCAACACCATTCGATTTTCAGCGATGAAAAACTGAATACTATACATATAAATCTGAAATTGTCTATACCGTGTACGTATCAGTTTTGTATTATTTGGACCAACTCTTACACTAAGAAAACACAATATATCAGGTTTAAAATAATTCCCACAATAATTATGTGAAAACTGATATATTGTTTAATGTGTTCCATGTCCGTGCACTATATTATACAAAAACACTAATCACCAACAAATGCACAAAGAGAGTTTTATCATCAATCGTAACACACTCCTACATGTTTCGACCCTGCTGGGTCATCTTCAGGGAGAACTTTTTTGTTATCGTTGCACTAAGGTTGCACTTTATAGTTGAGTGAGAATGTGCTGTTGGCTGATGATAAAACTCTCTTTGTGCATTTGTTGATGATTAGTGTTTCTGATATATTGTGTTTTCTTAGTGTACGAGTTGGTACAAATAATACAAAATTATACATGTAAGTTTATTGAAATTACTTGCTGCACACATTCCTGTACACGAACACACATCATTATTCAAATCGATATTGCTGCTGCGAAAAAATTCAAGGCTTGTGTTTTAAATATTTTGTTACTTTTTTTCCATCATATATTGAAGGTTTGGAATTCTTATTCGTATAAAGCACAGACTTCACCCCCGCCCCAAATGCGTCTAAAATCAATTTCGGATTACTGTGCCAGTTGATAATGAAACCATGCGGCAAGGTGGGCCTTTAGAGTGCTTTAAGAGAAAGAAATGCGATTTTAATAAAGGCTGTAAGTAGATGTTAGCAAGAAAAAAGCTCACCAATGTAATCCTTGTTCATGACGAATGCAATTAAACGTACAACAATGCTATAAAAATGAAGTCATGAACAAAGTGGACTCGTACTAACAGGCAACTCTAAAGCCATAAGCATACATTCAATTCCCGATGGGGTCACTGCGAATTTTCACTGACTTAATCCTTCCGGTCGCATTATAGCCGTGGGATCCACTCAGCCTCTAACAGAAATGGGTACCAGGCATATCTCCTAGGGGGTAAAGGCGGCTGGTGCGTAGGGCTGAAAACATTGTCACTTCATGTGACAACTGTCTAGAGTTTCTGTAAGCCTCGACCTCCTGGAACACTAAGGGCCTGTCCAGGCCTGTCCAGGCCTGTATAGTGGTTTCTTTACCTACACAAACACACACACACATATGTATATATATAACTGTAATTCAGTCTTTTAATATTCGATACTTTCTTCTACAGTGCTCCTAACAGTGCTTCAGAAAATGTCCCTAATTGCGACAAAAATATTTCATGTGGTTTCTTTACCTACACACACACACACACACACACACACACACACACACACACACACACATATATAACTGTAATTCAGTCTTTTAATATTCGATACTTTCTTCTACAGTGCTCCTAACAATGCTTCAGAAAATGTCCCTAATTGCGACAAAAATATTTCATTGACTCCTGTGTCCGCCAGTAACTTGGAAAGTCCTGCTACTGGTATCTGTGTCATGCAATTGTTGTGGATTCTGTGAAAATACTCGAGTTGTGGTTCACTTGTTGAGTGATTCTTCATGACACATACTTTAACCTTTTAAAGCCTAGCGGTAACTTTACATACGACCAGGTTCAACATTAAAAAATTCTACGCGGCGTTTATGTGTTTTGTACGGATCTCGGAACAAACAGCAACTTTTGCCTTATAAAACATTAAAAGACTGGTTTTTATAACCGACGTGGAGAGTGTTTACAGCGCGGTACGCACTGAGTCCTTATATAAAACAGATAGGCTTCGTCTTTAAAGGGATAAAGTGACATTTTAAAACGACTTCCACTTACACACAAGATAGGCAATGCACTATAACATAAAATTGTGATGCGTTCGCGTAACCAGTGTTGCAGTGGAAACGCCACAATGTATTCCGTGTTCTTCTACATTATCACACAAACTGCATGAGTTTCGGGGGGGAAAAAATTATTGAACATAAAATACTCAAATATCAAATCCGTTCAGTGCGAGCCGAGTTGTTCCATGCGGACGGACGGAAGGACGGACAAACATGACGAAACTAATACTTTCTTTTCGTAATTCTGCGAAGGCGCCTAAAAATTAAGTAAGCAAGAACGGCTTGGCTTAGTAACAGACGTCCGCCATTAGACACTTTTGGCTGGTTTAGACTTCAAATGGACAAATGACTGCTGACGACGGCAGAACATAGCTGTAACATTGGCATCTAACACAGTTTGGAGAAAATAATTCCGTCTCAATCCGTTGCCAGCAACTGGCTGAAACTGTGCCATCAGTAAGAAACAGATATTCCTCCAGCTGGTCAAGTCTTTCCCCGCCCTTTATGGAAAACGAATTTGCATTACCGATCTCACAAGCGCGCACCACTGGCACCTGTTCTGAGTCAGACGCATTTAGTCCACAATCTCACACATTCTTTCTTTGAAGACCAAACTTATTGTGAATCCCACCTATCAAGCAGCCTCTTCCTTCTGACTTTCCGAAAAATTAAATATTTCTCATTACCCTTTCCGTGCTACGTCTCCTGTCCAGGGCTGTGGAGTCGGAGTCGGAGTCGGAGTCGTGGAGTCGGAAGGAATTTTAGGTGGAGTCGGAGTCGGTAAAAATGTACCGACTCCGACCTCAATCTAAAATCTTATGTAGATACTCCAACTCCAGAGCCCTGATAGCTACAGTAACCATTAGACTTATACTTCAGCCTTTAAAGACGAAGTGTATCTGTTTTATGTAAGGACTCAGTGCCTACCGCGCTGTAAACACTCTCCGCTTCGGTTATAAAAACCAGTCTCTTAATGTTTTATAAGGCAAAAGTGGCTGTTTGTTCTGAGATCCGTACAAAACACATAAACGCAATGTGGGCACCACGTAGAATTTTTAACCCTTTAAAGACGAAGCGTATCTGTTTTATGTAAGGACTCAGTGCCTACCGCGCTGTAAACACTCTCCACTTTGGTTATAAAAACCAATCTCTTAATGTTTATAAGGCAAAAGTTGCTGTTTGTTCTGAGATCCGTACAAAACACATAAACGCAATGTGGGCACCACGTAGAATTTTTAACCTTTAAAGACGAAGCGTATCTGTTTTATGTAAGGACTCAGTGCCTACCGCGCTGTAAACACTCTCCACTTTGGTTATAAAAACCAATCTCTTAATGTTTATAAGGCAAAAGTTGCTGTTTGTTCTGAGATCCGTACAAAACACATAAACGCAATGTGGGCACTACGTAGAATTTTTAACCCTTTAAAGACGAAGCGTATCTGTTTTATGTAAGGACTCAGTGCGTACCGCGCTGTAAACACTCTCCACTTTGGTTATAAAAACCAATCTCTTAATGTTTATAAGGCAAAAGTTGCTGTTTGTTCTGAGATCCGTACAAAACACATAAACGCAATGTGGGCACCACGTAGAATTTTTTAATGTTAAACCTGGTGGTATGTAAAGTTACCGCGAGGCTTTAAAAGGTTAAATATAGGTTATAAGTAAAAAAAGTAGCCTGATGATTCACGTGGTGGTGATGAAATGTCTTATAGGTTTACCGTTATTAACACATATTGAGCTTTTACGTCGGAGTCGGAGTTTTAAAAATCGAGGAGTCGGAGTCGCAGTCGGAGCCAGAGGTTTTGTGTACAGACTCCACAGCCCTGTTCCTGTCCCTCTCATTCTTCTTCAGTTGACGGCCCTAATAATGTCTGGTAATCAATAACTTACGAAATTTCCTACTAATTTTTCTCCACCTTGCTGTAACTATCTCCCTTTACGCCAAAATATTCTGTGCACCCGTAAGTGTAACTTCGCTAATAACATTGGGCGGGAGGGAGGGGGGGAGGGGAGACAAAACTGATCGTGGGTGTTATGAACTTTATTTTACAAAGGAGTCAAATTTGAAAGAGGGGAAAATTGGTCTCATAAAACGCAAGTTTTTAATTTTTCCTTTTTTTCTGTCTATTTTTTTTGCTATTACTCAATTCAGTAACCAAAAAATTTCCTAGGTTGGAAAAGTATTGGGGGGGGGGGCACCGGCCCCCCAAGCTCCCCAAGTTACGCCTATGTGTACACCTGTTATAAAACACCCACTATATATGTTTTTACTTCAGGCTGAGATACCAAGTTCTGCACCCATACAATAAACCGTGTAAATGTTATCTGAAGTTAAATTCGACCCATACTTTTCTCCTGCTACGTGAATGGAAATATACCAACAGGAGTTTTGTTTTAGTTGCTATGTTAAAACGAAACCATTAAAAATACTGTCCCTCTTATAGCCGAACTGTGGACAGTTTCGCAGCAAGTGTTCACAATTGGAAACCTGCGAAGCACAGCAGCAAGTATGAACGCGCGCTCATACTGTGGAAGCTAAACAAGTGACATGGCAGTGACGACGATTAATGACTTTCCCCTCTGACATGACGAAGCTTAATTGAAACGTTTATTTGAACAAATTGAAATGGAAGAAAAGGCAAGTGTGAACAGGACGAATACCTGTGTGTGTGTGGTCACACAGTTTCCATATTTCAACTGCACTCAGATTTTGATATTTGCTTATGCTCCCTTACGAAAGTGGGTACGAGTCTCATTTGGTTGACCTAAATTTTGCCATAAGTTATTAAATGAAATGAAACGATGGCGGAAATTTCGTAAAATAAAATAATGTGAACGTAGGCGTCCTCTCCAAGCCAGTTCCAGAAAATAAGTTTGTATATGTTGGAATTGGAGTCAGCAAAGGCTAACAATTTAGTCATTCAATATGATGACGTTGACGGTAAGCTTAACGCTGATGGTGACAAAGGTATCTTCGATGTATGTCTTGTTAAATGCGTGCATATTTCATATTTCCTTTTATTCACCTTCTCAGAAAATATAAAATTGATAAAACAAGAAAACGAAGAGAATATTAAGGCCAATTGCTTCTAGTGATACAAAGCATTCAGAATTCTTTATAAGACTCAAGGATGTTATATGTAAGTTTAACACTGTTAACTCCGTGCATTGTCCTGAGATTAATTCTTATATGGCGAAGCGTATCTGTCTTATATAAGGACTCAGTGCGTACCGCGCTGTAAACACTCTCCACTTCGGTTATAAAAACCAGTCTCTTAATGTTTTATAAGGCAAAAGTTGCTGTTTGTTCTGAGATCCGTACAAAACATATAAACGTAATGTGGGCACCATGTAGAATTTTTTAATGTTAAACCTGGTGGTATTTAAAGTTACTGCTAGGGTTTAAAAGGTTAAAAACCAACTAGATGCACTCTATACATAGTTCTTCACTCTATCACTTCACACCAACATGTATCGACGTACAGAACGTCATCTTCAGGGACTGCACCAAAAGTTTTCTACTGCTGTCAGATTCGATACGTGCATTCTTCTTTTTTGGGGTTGTACTGGGCACTTAAATAGTTAACAACACTGAACTTGATGTACTAAAGGTTACTTAAATAGTTAAAAACCGTGACTTGTTGCATTAACATTTATTTAAAAACTTAATAAATGCGGTTTTCAGGTAGTTGTGTCGCAGTCGTTTGTTGTGCGATATGTTAGTCGTGTGGCTTTATATGTTATGGTTGAAATATTAACCTTTTAAAGCCTAGCGGTAACTTTACATACCACCAGGCTTGACATTAAACAATTCTACGTGGTGTCCACATTGCGTTTATGTGTTTTGTACGGATCTCAGAACAAACAGCAACTTTTGCCTTATAAAATATTAAGAGATTGGTTTTTATAACCGAAGTGGAGAGTGTTTACAGCGCGGTACGCACTGAGTCCTTATATAAAACAGACACGCTTCGTCTTTAAAGTGTTAATCCGTGCCGTATGTGGTTATGGTGTGTGTAGTGCTGTCGCCAGCAGTAAAAAACTTTTGGTGATCTCCCTGAAGATGACGTTCCGTACGTCGAAACATGTCGGGGTGACGTGAAAGAGTAAAAAATATATATATAGTGCATTCAGTTAGTTTTTAATATAATAATTAACCCTTCAATTAATGACACTATCGGGAATCGAACCCACGACCTTCCGGTTTGTAGCGCAGTGCCTCAACCAACTGCGCCACCGCGTGCCCCATTCCTACGTATATATTTAATATAATTCTCATAATGTGGAGCTCTTACTTCCTTAACAGCAGTAACCGGCTAGTCACTATAATGCAAATTTCATGTTATTAATACCGTGCGTGTTCTTACAATTATAACACCAACCAAATTACGCAATGGATAAAACACATATATTAGCTCATGAATGTATTTTATCCAGTGCGTAAGTTTGTTGGTGTGATAATTATTATAATACAAGTTTGAGTGTTTAACCCTTTAAAGACGAAGCGTATCTGTTTTATATAACGACTCAGTGCGTACCGCGCTGTAAACTCTCTCCACTTCGGTTATAAAAACCAATCTCTTAATGTTTTATAAGGCAAAAGTTGCTGTTTCTTCTGAGATCCGTACAAAACACATAAACGCAATGTGGGCACCACGTAGAATTTTTTAATGCTAAAACCTGGTCGTATGTAAAGTCTCCGCTAGGCTTTAAAAGGTTTATGGGAGATAAAAATGTATATTTATATAGTGATATTAGATAAGGTTGGGGAGACTGTATAGTTCAGTCAGTGTAGCACCTAGGCTAGAGGATACAGTATCGAGGAATCGGCCTTAGGTTACGGGCAAAGGCAAGAGGTGTTTCTCCTCTGCACACAGTCTGCGGGCTACACAGCTGCAAGAAACCCTTTCCTCGAGTGTAAAGTGATTGGGGCGGGAAGGTGACCAATCTCTTCCATCTACTGCCGAGGTCAACGCGTCGGGCTGTACTGCCACCCCACTTCAAACCTTGCGTGGCGTTGTATTTAAAGAAGCACAGAGATAACTTTAAAATTACCTCATAGAAATTTCAGACTTCAGAAGGCTAAGAGGTTATTTTTAACTAAATTCATACTACCAAGTGGTGGTGTGTTACATTCTGTAGAAATATTGCGTATGTGTGTAAATCACTGCTAAACCTGGTTTTCTCCGCAGCATGCTAAGTTGGATTACTTCATATTTTTTCACTTAAAAATAATCCCGCCATTCCAGCACAATTACGTGGCACTAAATATGACACTTCAGTCTCTTGACGTAACACTAACCTGGGTACTTCAGATTCCTTATTTAACACCAACCCCGCTTCCTCACTTTCTTTCCTTAAAACTAACCATACCACTACAGTTTCATTACTTTACACTAAACACGCAACTTCAGTTTCTTTACGTAACACTAAAATTTTCCACTTCAATTTCTTTACATAACACTAACCCTCTCACTTCAGTTTCCTGGCGTAACTCTAAACCTGCCACTACCGTTTCTTTACGTAACATTTCAGTCTCTTTTCTTAACACTAGCCCTGCCACTTTAGTTTCTTAACTTAACACTAACCCTGCCACTTCACTATCTTGACATAACATTAACTCTGCCACTTCAGCTTCCTTACTTAACACTAACCCTGCCACTTCACTTCTTTACTTAACACTAACCCTGCCGCTTCAGTTTCCTTACTGAACACTAACCCTCCAACTTCACTTTTTTACTTAACACTAACCATGCCACTTCAGTTTCGTTACTTAACAATAAAATTGCCACTTCAGTTTATTTTCTTAACACTAACCCTGCCACTTCAGTTTCCTTACTTAACACTAACCCTCCCACTTCACTTTTTTACTTAACACTAACCACGCCACTTCAATTTCGTTACTTAACAATACAATTGCCACTTCAGTTTCTTTACTTAACACTAACCCTGCCACTTTAGTTTCTTGACATAACATTATCTCTGCCACTCCAGTTTTTTTACTTAACACTAACCCTGCAACTTCAGTATCTTGACATAATATTAACTCTGCCACTTCAGTTTCTTTAATTAACACTAACCCTGCGCCTACCGTTTCTTTACATTATCACCAAATCTTACATTTCAGACTGCCAATACAAATAAAAGGCCTATTCCTTTTTGCCTGTTTTTTACGGCCCTATATTTAAAACTGTACATCGTCGATAGTAGGAAGATTGGTGGATGATGAATTGGAAAAGATTTGAAACGGAGCGACAGTGGCATAACATAATTCCGCATCTCTGATTTCAGGTTTCCGCCGCTCTGCTGATGAGATATGTGCTCTTCTTGGACTTCTTGGCCTTTGAAGATGGGGCGGATACGTTGTCCCGAAACGTCGGTAAAGGATTACCATTCCACGCTGCGTAATACCCCAGAAGAGCGCATATCTATTCCCGCATGTCTGAAAGGACTGAGTAAAACAACGACACACGTCACGCAGAGTAACCGACGCGCAGGTAAATATTGGGCCCCAGCTCCTCCCGAATACGCCTACTTAGTTACTGCGCGGTGTGGGCTGTTTCAAAATGTGACAGGCTACTGGCCTGCGCCTAGCTTTCTGCACCTATCTACACGGCCCGCTGTAGTTTTCCTTAGATCATCCGTTACTTCCAAAGCCGGACAACCATGACAGACAAGCACGCGACGGTAATTATAGTATGTAAATATAGCCTATCGCGCAGCCGCCATATTCTTGATGGGCATTCGGCAAAAATGTGACCTCATCGAAGTTCCAACATCTAGAGAAGCTATTGAATAAAACATAGTTGCGTTGGACTCAACCATATAAGCGTTTGTTTTGAATATTTAAACACAACGGGATGAATTATATTAAGTTACGGAAGTATATTTACTTTCACCAACCATACAGTCTTAAGCAACTAACTAACTAACTAACTAACTAACTAACTAACCAACCAACCAACCAACCAACCAACCAACCAACCAACCAACCAACCAACAAAAGACTAACTAACCAATCAACTAACAAAAAACTAACTAACCAACCAACCAACCAACCAACTAACAAAAAACTAACTAACCAATCAACTAACTAACAAAAAACTAACTAACTAACTAACTAACTAACTAACTAACTAACTAACTAACCCCATGGAGCAGAGGACTTCTTGAGAAGCTAACAGTTTCTCAGCTAGTCAAGAAATTCCCCGCATTTTATGGAACCCGGAAGTTCATTACCGGATTCACAACAGCCCGCCACCTGTCCTTATTGTGAGCCACCTCAATCCAGTCCATGCCCCCATCCCACTGTTTAAAGATCCATTTTAATATCATCCTCTCATCTACGCCTGGGTCTCCCAAGTGGTCGCCTTCCCTCCGGTCTCCCCACCAAAATCCTGTATGCATCTTTCTCTTCTCCCATACGTGCTACATGCCCCACCCATCTCATTCAGTCTTAAGCAACATTTCGCTTATAATACGCACTCAGGCTGCCGGTTTCAGCGCAAGCAGCCGTCATCAGACCATGACAGAAGACTATGGGATTTAAAAACCGCGTGCGCTTGGCAAGAGGCAGATCTCTCGCTTGTACAGTTACATATACAAATATATATCGATGTATAAATGTATTGCCTAAGAGAAGCAGGTATTGAAATGTAAATATAAAAAAGTAAATATAGAAAATGTAAATATAAAAATGAAAGTGGAATCAGACCGTAAAGGTATGGATATATACGGCAGTACTAAGGTTAAATAAATGTGTCAATTCTGTACATTACAGCTGGACCTTCGTGCAAACCGATAAAGTTTTCCGTATGTTAGATCACTTGTATACATTTCCTTGTACTTCTGATATTTTATGCAGTATCGTTGCATGTGCCGACCCCCATGGCCGCGCGGTCTAAGGCGTAGGTCTGCGGCCGAGCGCTTGCTGGGATCGTAGGTTCAAATCCCACCGGGGGCATGGATTTTTTTTCTCTCTTGTACAGTGTTTGTGTTGTCAGGTAGAGGTCTCTGCGACGGGCCGATCCCTCGTCCAGAGGAGCCCTACCGACTGTGATGTGTGTCTGAGTGTGATCAAGTGAAAATAAAAACAACCTCGACACCTGCTGTGAGTAGGTAGGAGAGGGAAGGGGTACGAATCAACGCATGTACGAAAACTAGGTTTTTATTGTGTGTGGACACCTCACGTATAGAATACAAACCAATTAAACTCTATTAAGTTACTTACAGGAGATCCATTACCCTAAAACAATAAGCGGACAATATGTCTTTCACGTCGGAATTCTGCATGATAAAGGCGGGGTGGCCAATAGTAATAAAATGATGTACTAACGCGTTTTAAAAAGCTATAATTGGTTTGAAGCTAGATACTGATGTGACTATAACATAGGCGTCCCTGTCGTTCTTCATAAAATAGCCTGAGTGACGTCACCATGTGGGAGTGCTTTGTGGCCAATGTAAGGTTTCGCCGAGCGTGGGTTCAAAGAACATTTCAGAATGAGTTTAACTAACATTCCCACGAATGCTTGCCACTTTTTAACTCAATTTATCAACGACAGCTGGGAGAGGTAAGGTCAAAGAATGTAAATTTACTCTGCAGTTCCCCTTCGCCCACATATGAAGGTCATTTGCAGACATAAATATATCAAGAACTTACTGTAAATATATCGGAGACCCTTGCAAATATGTTTCATAGAACAGAGGTAATGTATGTATGAAGGTAATGTTAAGGCGTGTTAGTGAAACCATTGTTACTGCGGGACAGAAATATTATGTATTATATATTCTGAGTGTATGTGTGTGTGTCTGCAGCCTTAGTTGTCCAGCATGCAAAGGACATGCGCTGTATTATACTGCCCTCTGTGGCCTGTCTGGCTCTAATATAGTTTTCCACATGATCTCAAAAACTGCACAATTTTGGAAGAAAAAATTGAACATCAAATGTGTGTTTTGAATTTCTCTACAATTTTTCAGAAAAATTTCTCATTATAAGAAGAATTAAGCGAGATACTATCATAAATTACCTAGGTCTTCATGTAAATTGAACATAAAATGTGTGTTTTGAATTTCTCCACAATTTTTCTGAAAAATTTCTCATTATGGGAAGATTTAAGCGATATATTATCATAAACGTACATAGGTCTTCATGTAAAGTACCCATGATTTGCGTCAGATTTTAATAAAACTTGAACTCTCTTGAAAATTTTTGGAAAATATTCGAATACCAAATTCCATCAAAATCTGTCCACCGGGAGCCGAGCTGTTCCTTACGGACGGACATAACGAAGCTAAATAGTCTCTTTCCGCAATTTTGCGAAATTGCTAAAGCAGAAGTGAAGACCCCTTTTGGTAAGTACAATTACCCATTCTTTGCCCCTGTCATTTTGTTTTCGTTGACAGTATAAAACCGTATACCAGCTAAAACTTCACAGAAGGAATAACATTCATATTAAGAAATTAGAATTCGCTTATGAGGATGAGGACCCAAACTACATCGGAAAATTCCACCACAATGACTGCAGGTCTGTTTAACACCAGTGCTTACCATACTTATTGCTAACACTACGGACTATGTTTTATAATAGAGTACGTTTGTACTTTTGCTGTTAGGCTTGTGCCTGGAAACAGCAAAGTATATTTTCACGTGGTTTCGACCGGTGTACTGCGGTGATGGACCAAATCCATGGAGAACGGCCCTTGTAGGGAACTAGGCGTGTGTGAAATAGCAACGAGAACAGATGTACTGAAAGAAGTTTACGCTGTGGTTCATTCTACATTGACAGGAGAATGTAGGAAAATGCAGGTTCGAATTAACCCGAGAAGCTTCGTAATTGGTAATGTTCTACAGACATTATTTGGATGAGCGAATCAATGATAGGAGAAAAGTGGTACATGTAGCAGGCATGGGGGAGTATAGATTCGTTAGCCGGAACACTGGAAGGGAAGAAGAGGCGGCTTTGGAAGCCTACGAATAGAGGAGTAGGATAGTATTAATAAATGTTTGAAGGAAATATGATGTGAAGTCGAGCAAGGGCGCACCCAAGGGTGGTGGCTGCCGGGCTGGAGCCCGCTCAAACCCCCCAAAACCGAAATTAAAAGAACACAGATTTTGGATATGTTATTATACCAGAAGTTTTACTTGATTTCCCTTTCAGCCGAAATTAGCCATTGAAATCTTCTGATGACCAGCACATTAGGAATTTTGAAAAATCAATTAATAAAATCAAAAAAAAAAAACAAGAAGACAGGGCACTGTGATTGAGTCACGGAACAAGTAGTTATATTCGTATGCATATAAATGCAGTTGCAGGCAGTGTTATGTTGTACTTACAACATGATCTTTATAACATAATTTTTAAAATCAAACATAAATTCTATATAGCCTCATGGTCAGTCCCCTCCCCCAAGGAAAGGTTCTGGCTGCGCCCCTGTAGTCAAGCCTTTTAGATCAAGAGAAAATGCAGTGGCCGGGCCTTATGAAAGCAGCAAAGGAACGTTCTGGGTCCTTAAAAAACGAAGATCCAGTGACCAGCTATGCGATTATTAGCTTTTGAAGAGGACTCCGCCCCGTGGAGTTGTTCAGAACCGAGATATATTTAAAATTACAGTCCTTCTGTCGAAAGGTTACCACCTACGCCAAGCTGACCATTCAACACGATCTAGTGGAACTGTACCTCCACTCTTCGTGACGTGGTGGTTAGGCCTAGGTGCTATTTAGTCGTCCTTCATTTTCTTTTACTTTTATGTCAGATACGCAATGCAAAGGCTAATTCGCAACAAAGTACACTTCTCTGACAATTTCACTATAAAGTTGTTCACACACTGTGCAGTGGATGGACAGGACCGACGGTCTGCCCTGTGGAAGACAGCTGAAAATGTACTGCCGGTGGCGGACAGCCGTCACTTTGAACTCTACCGGTTCTGTATTGCTAGGATCGATATATCTAGAAAGTTGAAATGGGCGGTACATGTAGAATACAGTGGGAGAAGGAAAAATGGTTACTATATTTTAGTCATAAAATCTGAGAAGAAATATCATGTGGCGACAGGAGCAGATGCCAGGGTTAGTATCGCAGACGACAGGGTAACATTAGCAGATGACACTTTAATATTAGAAAACAACAGGGTAATATTAGCAGATGACAGAGTAATATTAGCAAACGACAGGGTAGTATTAGCAGATGACAGGGTAATATTAGCAGATGACAGGGTAACATTAGCAGACGACACTTTAATATTAGAAAACAACAGGGTAATATTAGCAGATGACAGGGTAATATTAGAAAACGACAGGGTAGTATTAGCAGATGACAGGGTAATATTAGCAGATGACAGGGCAATATTAGCAGGTGACAGGATAATAGTAGCAGATTGCAGGGTAATAGCAGCAGATGACAGTGTAATATTAGCAAATTACAGGGTAATGTTAGCAGATTACAGGATAATGTAAGCAGATGACAGGGTAATAATAGCAGGTGACAGAGTAATATTAGCAGATGACAGGGCAATACAGTATTAACAGATGGTAGTTTAATGCTAGCGGACAGTAGGGTAACAACTATCTGACGAAATATCGGCTTCTGTAGAACGCCTGTACTCAACAGTTATTATTTGCAACAACAGGCCAGATCAATCCGGACGAGCACCAAAAACTGTAAATTTAAATGAGCCGGTCGTTCACAGAACGTGGCGTCATCTGAGTCTTAGCTTCTAACTTTTGTGAAGGAAGAAATAAGTCGCCTTTAAGTAGGCAATATACTGCGTGTACAGTAAAAGCAGTTAAGCCATTACACTTTAAAATTTCAGTCCATTTTTATCCTCTTCTCTGAAGTTGCAGTAACTTCTATTGTGCAAACCCATCTACGTACGTTAGAGCTGGTTTCTGCGTGGCAAATACTTAATTCATAGAAGGGTCACCACGTCTCTAACCAATAGAAAGACAGTCAACAGAAACATACACACTGTATGTAATTGTCGTGAAAAATACGCGGTTTCATTATTCCGGGTCACGAAGAGAACCCTGCACGAAGAACGGCAGCTTTAATATCGAAGCATGAAGAGAAAAAGAAGCAGGCCTGGGTGAAGAGGGGCACAACACAGAGCGGGCAGCCTTTTATGATCAGTATCGAATATCAAGTACCGCTACATACTAACGCCAGGCCCGCATGTTATGTGGTGGCCATGTGACAACACAGGGGCTGATAGCTGCGTTACAGGTTGTGTGTGTGATCATAAACACGCGATTTTTGTTGCATTGCTTCCATGCCTACATGCATAACAGCATTTTGTTAATGTTACAGAGGAGGAAGCGTGCCAAAGTGACGTCGAATACAAGAACAGTAAAAATAAGATAATGTAAAACAGACGCTGCTTACAGAATGTTTGGCACACCGCATTAAATTACTCGCTTTTACCACTGGAATACATAATACTGAAAAATACACAAAAATATCAACGTAAATATATACTTACCCACCTACCTACCTACTTAATAACTAATAACAAGGTAACTAACTAACTAACTAACTAACTAACTAACTAACTAACCCACCAACCAACCAGCCAGCCAACCAACCAACCAACCAACTAACCAACCAACCAACCAACCAACCAACCAACTCAACTACTTTAAGCAAAATCACTCTTAAAGGGTGTTAGTGAAGAAATTCTCCGCATTTTATGGAATCCGAAAGGTCATTACCGTACGCACAACACGCACGCCCCCCCCCCCCCACACACTTGTGCCTGTACTGAGCCGCATGAACCCAGTCCGCGCCATCCAATTTGTTTAAGATCCTTTTTAGGCGCGTTTACAGAATTGCGAAAAGCGACCCTTAGACCGGGATGACCCAAGTAAAGATTGTGCCTATTAGATTCGTTATGTCTATTCGTCCGTTCCTCCGCATGGAACAACTCGGCTCCCCCTGGACGCATTTTCATTAAATTTGATATTTGAGGATTTTTCGAAAGTCTGTTGAGAAAATTCAAGTTTCATTAAAATCCAACAACAATAACGGGTACTTTACATGAAGACTTATATACATTTACGATAATATCTCTCTGAATTCTTCTTAGAATGAGAAATGTTTCAGGCAAATTTGTGGAGAAAAAAATACATTTTATGTTCAATGGCTTTTTTCCCAGAAAATCGGAAAATATTGCCGTTTATGAGATAATGTGGAAAAATATGGTACAGCCGGACAGGCCACAGATGGCAATATAACCCGGCGCATAAAGGATGCGATGTGCATGCCAGCAACTAAGGCACGAATACAGACATGCATTAAGAATATATAATACTAATTGCTTTTCCACAGCAACAACGGTTAAACGAAAGCGCCTTAAGGTTATGTGTACACGTACACTGCCTGTCTTCCTTAACCTTTTAAAGCCTAGCGGTAACTTTACGTACCACCAGGTTTAACATTAAAAAATTCTACGTGGTGCCCACATTGCGTTTATGTGTTTTGTACGGATCTCAGAACAAACAGCAACTTTTGCCTTATAAAACATTAAGAGACTGGTTTTTATAACCGAAGTGGAGAGTGTTTACAGCGCGGTACACACTGAGTCCTTATATAAAACAGACACGCTTCGTCTTTAAAGGGTTAAGTTGAGGAGTTGTCAGCCCCTCGCCTAGCTTCAAGTTGTAGGACCACTCCTTGTCAGCTCTCCACGACTGTTTATTCAATTTATTCATAGCTAGCTAGCTAGCTAGCTAACTAACTAACTAGCTAACTAACTCCATGGAGCAGAAGTCTTCTTGAGAAGCTAACAGTTTCTCAGCTAGTCAATAAATTCCCCGCATTTTATGGAACCCGGAGGTTCATTACCGCATGCACAAGAGCCCGCCAGCTGTCCCTATACTGAGCTAGCTCAATCTTAAAACAAAGAATCTGTCCAGGTCCGAGGAATGTCCATATGCTTCGTAACATGATACTTTTTTTACGGTGAGGAGTTATTAGCACCTCGTCCAACGCCCAAGCTGGAGGACCATCCCTTGTCGGCTGTCCGCGACTGCTTATTCAATGTATTCGCAGCTACCCTCCATAACTGGAGGCTGTTCCTCCATCCGCAACCCGAGGACATGCCATGCCGTTGTGACAGGGACCCACTTAACATAGCTACCGTTCACATCTGGAGGCCGCCGGCTTCTGCGAATACCTGAGGCCACGCCATGCCGTGGAGAAAGGAAGCCATTTATGTGGATAAACTCGATACATACAGTAATACGGGTATCATACACACAGCCAAGACTGGCTGACTCCGTGGCGGGCAGTGCTTATACAAGCTGCTTATTATGTCCCGAAATTTTAAGAAACCAAAACGTACATTACCGTGTTAAAAAAACCGCTAATGGAGTCTAACCCAAAGCACGTGAACTCATTCTACAGTTTCCAAACCTCTCTTTATGATGCACTTTAATATTATCTTTCCATTTACACCTTTCCTCCCAAGTGATTTTCTTCATCTCAGTTGTGAAACCGGAATGTTCTATGCGTTTTTCACACGTATGCTGGCACACACACTTGCATATATATATATATATATATAGGCCTACACATACCACTGCTAGTCTATGCATGCCCCACCCATCTCATTGTCCTTCATTCGAACATTCTCAGAATATCTGACAAAACGTAGAAATGATAAAGGCTGCCATTGATTTCAGGCTTCCACCGCGATGCTGATGAGATCTGCCCTCTTCAGGGATATTATGCAGCGTCGAATGGTAATCCTTTACCGACGTTTCGGGATGTATCGGTCCTATCTTCAAGGGTCAAGAAGTCCAAGAAGAATATTCTTCTTGACCCTTGAAGATAGGACCAATACGTTGTCCCTAAACATCGGTAAAGGATGAGACCCTTGAAAACGTGACCGATACGTGTCCTGAAACGTCGGTAAAGGATGAGACCCTTGAAGATGGGCCCGATACGTTGTCCCGAAACGTCGATAAAGGATGAGACCCTTGAAAACGTGACCGATACGTGTCCCGAAACATCGGTAAAGGATGAGACCCTTGAAGATGGGACCGATACATTGTCCCGAAACGTCGATAAAGGATGAGACCCTTGAAAACGTGACCGATACGTGTCCCGAAACGTCGGTAAAGGATGAGACCCTTGAAAACGTGACCGATACGTGTCCCGAAACGTCGGTAAAGGATGAAAAGATGCGATTTGCATGCCGGATAACTAAAGCAAGAATACAGACACACACTCATAATATTTAATACTCATTATGTCATAGTCACATTAGAGTGATGAGCCGATTTTTAGGCGCGTTTGCATTGTAACAAACAGTCTGTATTAGCATGCATCTGGGCGGCTTCCGCTGGACGGATTTTCGTGAAATTCTTTTCTGGCGACTTTTATGAAAATTTGTCTATAAAATCCAAATTTGTTTAAAAATCGGACCAAAAAAACTGGGGAGTTTACATGAAGGCCCAAGTATGTTTCATATTGTCGACAACGACATACGTAGCGCAACAATTAACAGAACGCACTGTTGCGTTTCCATGGCGACGGTATCAATGTTTATTGTACTGTTGACAGCTACGATGACTTCAGCAACACAGAGGGAAGGCTTTGGTACATTTCCATCTTAAGGATTGTTACGCGAAAGCGTCACGATGTTGCTTTACACGTACATTGCCTGGCTTATTTAATATCAAATACGCAACATGTGTCGGCCTTAAAAAACCATCATCAGATAAGGTAAAAGGCAAAGCAGTCCCATTACAGGCCCTCAGGGTTCCAGAAGGTTGAGGCTCCCAGATTTCTAGACAGTCGGCACATGAAGGTGGTAAGGTTGTCAGCCATACACACCGGCCGCGTGTACCCCCCAGAAAATATTCCTGGTACTCATTTCTGTTAGAGGCTGAGTCGACCCCAGGGCCATAGGATTATTCCAATGAAAAAAATCCGCTGACACAATCGGGAATCGAACCCGTGACCTGCCGGTTTGTAGCGCAGTGCCTCAACCAACTGCGCCACCGTGGTCATCAGACACCCCCATCAATGATTATAAAGAGCTAGAGAAAATTATATGTAAAGGTAGAATTCGTTGTTGCTATAAGTATTTTCACCTGGAATTTTCTCTAGATATTTTTATAATTATTGATACCTGATGTTGGCCTTTTAAAGCCGAAACATGTTGCATACTTTGTAGTAAAAAGGTATAAAGCTCGTTGTGGATGACGGTTCCTATATTACCTTGTTCATAAGTGTAACAACGGAATGCCTAAACTTCACACGATTCTCACATTAAACAGCCATCATTTCGCTGTGCAGCATCAACCGGCTCGTGTTTGTAATGGAAACTGTGTTTTGTGTTTGGAACGAGCGGGATGTTGAACATCATTTTCGTCCAATAAACAAAAAACAGAAGATCTTTTAAATGATTCCGCTGTGTGTGTGTGTGTGTGTCCACTACAAATTTCAAAACAGGTAACTTATCCGATTTGTAGGAAATTTGGTAGGAACCGTGTCCCAATGGCCGATCCCGGTGGCAGCGCGGTCTAAGGCGAAGGTCTGCGGCCGAGCGCTTGCTGGGATCGTGGGTTCGAATCCCACCCGGGACATGGATGTTTGTCTCTTGTAAGTGTTTGTGTTGTTAGGTAGAGGTCTCTGCGACGGGCCGATCCCTCGTCCAGAGGAGTCCTACCGACTGTGGTGTGGGTCTGAGTGTGATCAAGTGAAAATAAACAACCTCGACACCTACTGTGAGTAGGCAGAAGGGGGAAGGACTACGAAACGAAACCTTGTCCTAACGAAGGGACCTCCAAAGCCGCGTATCTTATTTCCTCAAATACAGTAAAACAACATGGCGGAAGCAATACATTTTGAGGCCTTGGCAACTTTATCGTTATATTTTTAGGGCCCTGAAATTTTCGGTACTATATCTTGAAAGAACATGCAAGTTTGTTACGGTAATATTTATAGAAAGCAAAATAACAGTACGGCAGTGGTGCCAACATTAGCTTTAGCTTTCGGTTTGGTGGCGATGACTAATAAACAACTGGACTACACAGGTGGCATTCGACATCGAGAACACCTTAAACACATTTATACAGCGTCCAGATATTGTTTATAACTAAACAATTATACATACGAGATGATATAAATATTTGAGGTTATATGCAACAGATTTAATGGCAAAAGACTGAAATATTCGATTATATACACAACGGGACGATGATCCCAAAATTTAATGTATACGTTTTATAATTTATGCCTAAATAACAAGTCCTTCACAAAAATAAAGACAACAGCCACAGTATAAGTAAAAAAAACAAATAAATAAGTAAATAAGCCTCATTAAGCCCATGACAGCAACGGCTTCCTCGTGGAACCAGGGACAGTTCCAGTGTTTTATCATTAGGTGAGCTATCCGAGCGATGTCGCTTCGGTCTGGTAGGTTGGTACTCGCAGCACAAAATATACTGGTGTGACCACTTTCTGCTTATACCTGCGGAGTTTGACATTGGTTTTACCAATGTTTATCTACTCCATCCGCTCCAGTTTTTAGATGCTCGTGACAACTGTCCACCTGCTACTCTCTTGAAGGTGTCTGCCCTTCTGGTCTTCAGTCGCCCATTTCTTGTGCCTGTTCGTACGTCCCACCCTGAGGCAGCGCGTGCCCATCTGCCCTAGTCCATTCTTGCCAGATGGCCTCCTGGTTTCCACTTCAGACTGTGCGCCACTGCCACGATGTCCTTCGTGTTGATTCTCTTCATATTTCAGCACTCGGCATTCTGTCTGTCCGTACAACGTGCAGTATTCTCCGGTCAATCTTCAGCAGACAATTTTGGAGCACCTTCTTCTCCTTCTCCGTGAGTGACCCTGTCTGGGCGCCGTATAATACGACCGGCAACACACAGGGTTCCAGGACGTCTTTCTTTATCTCTAGTTCTTGGAATTTGTCGGCCAGTATAAACCCTAGGCTCTTACACTTGTTCCAAGACGTTCCAATCCTCTTTTTAATTTCTTTTCCCGAGTTGCTCCGCAGTGATGTCATTTGTCCTAGGTATCAGTCTGGGACATATTCAAAAGCTTATCCCTTCAGATGTACTTCTAATAAGAACGCTGAATTATAAAGGAAAGCCTCTATTAACTGTACTTGGAACTGCCTGTTAAATATCAGAGTGAGGAGAATGCTGGATACAGTTTTTTCAAAGTTTTAATATGTCAGAATAATTTCTCTAAAGTTTTTGCATCAGAATATCATCTGATGTTCTCTACTTAGTAGCCTGAAAAGTCCCAACATCTTAAGATAAATATAATCAAAGATATTATTCTTATTATTTGAGCAGAAAAGTGCAAAACAGGCTTCTCAGAAAAGTGGCTGGTAATGTGGGACAATATCAGAGGTCAGTGCTGCATATTGTCCGACATTACAAACACAGAATGCAAAACATTTTGAATCTTATGCAATAAATAGGCAAGGCAAGAATATTGTAATATTTCTAACGTGGCCCTCGGGGAACTGGTAACATTTCAACGAAACGAGGACGCAAGACAGCGGCTTTATGACTTCCTCTGCGAGCTACGAAATTAAAAAATCAGTTTAGTGAGTAACTGTCGTACTGAGAATTTAATCAGAGAATTTATCGTGCCTGTATATCAATAATAACTCTACATAAAGCGGTAATAACGGAAACATTGAAAAAATAACACCGAAAAAGGAATGCACAGAAGTTTCAAACAAAGAAACAAACCTAACTTATTTTCAAGTATTATACCTACTTTGTTCTACAGACAGGATTAATATATGAATTTGTCACTCTAAGTCCCTGCACATTCTTCCCTGATGAATCCTCTAGCTCGAGCTATGGCAATGGACAGTCATGTTGGTTGACACAAAGACAGCTTATCACTGTGTTGTTTCCTGCAATGTTTGGACCAGTCTTTGCCTGCTGCTTCTTTGACTGCTGAGAGTGGAAATGAGACTGTATTCTGGACAAGTAATGGCTTACTCCCCAATTTTGACTGGATTCCTTGAGAAGGTCCCAGATTGAGTGTACATAATCACACAGTGCAGAACGAGGAACTCTGCATTCCTTGTGACGTAATGCCCTGATTGCTTTTACCTTGCCTTCGCTGTCCCCTGACTTCAAACCCAGTATACTTTGTCTTGTACTTAGACATTTAGGAGAAGCAACATATCAAGTTTATCAACCCTGACCTCCTCTTTCTATTCAAAAGAGAAAATCATCCACACAATTCCAGACAACGTGTTATTTATCCAGACACCGCTGAATTTGCAGAGCGTTTACGGTTGCAAATTTTTTTTCCAAACGAAGTGAGCCCTCCATTACTGAAATTATTTAAACCTTCTTAAGATGCAGAATTTCATGTACCTTTGGCCTACCAAAAGAAAGACCGACTGACACGTGGCAGGTAATGCCGGCCACTACCTGACACTACCGCCCTCTGCTGTCCCACATTTACCGCCATCTCACGTCCACAATGTGAACCGTTCTTACACAAACCCTGTGAGCGCCAGCAATACCATTCACAGCGCATCTAACAGTTAAAATCAAGCATATTCGCATCAGTAGACTGAAATGCGACACACGTAATAACAACTGCGTACTTAAATAAGTTTTGCTTACCTGCAAAAACACAGAAAATTGGCTGCACACTCAACGCAAGCGACAGGTCACAACACGTTTTCTGTTTACTTCATCTGTTGCTTGCCAAGACTGCAGCAACACTGCCGCCTAGAGGGGGGTATCTGCAATTACCAGACCGCCCGATAATTCCATTCCTTTCTCTATTCGTATCTAAACGAACTGAAGGCTTGAAACTTTTTTAGGGTGTGCCTGTTCTAACCAGCCTCATAGTACAGCAGGCAGTAGCGTAACAAACCAACGCGATGTACCCGTACTTTCGAACGTCCCGAGGCCGCGTGTCACGTGAGCCTCATGGTAGCGGGATTTCCCCCCATCAGCTGCCTGACGGAAAGGTCGCGGACCTGCATTGGTATGTTCGTTTCGCCAGTCAGCAGTAAGAGTCGTATCCTATCAGTATCCCAGACATACGCCGTCTAAACATCAGGTTCGTCTCAACGCGTGGACCTGAAGATCCAGTTCGTGCCTCACAGTAAACACGCACAGTTTCTGTTACAAAGACCAACTGGCCACCGCTGTATAGGAACATAACAGCTGCTGATTGTGAGAATCATATGGAACACACAAACACGCCGAGTAGGCAAAATGCGGAAACTTTGTTGCTTGCAAACTGTTGTACTTTGAAGGTTAAACTTGAAACCTAAGTTAGGAATATTAAGCAAGAATGACATCCGTAAATCTAAAACGTGTTTAATTAAAGTTAGATACTGACAAGTTTATTTACTGATATCGGTGGCCGAGCCGTCTAAGGCGTAGGTTTTCGGCTGCTCACTTGCTGGGATTTCGGGTTCGAACACCGCCGGGAGCTTGAAGGTCTGTTTCTAGTGAATGTTGTGTGTTGTACAGGTAGAGGTCTTTGCGATGGGCTGATCCCTCGTGTAAGGAAGTTCTACCGAATGTATGTATGTGTCACCGAGTGTCATCAAGTGCAACAATCATCCTCTGTACCTACAATGAGTACGTAGAAGAGGTCAAACTACGACAATTATTCTGCAGCAACTAGGAGTGGCATTTGGGGATCTGGAATGTGCTTAAGAGCAGTTACCTAATTAATGCCCTTATACTCGGAAGAGGCATACAGACAGGTCTCATTAAGCAGCCGCCCTGGTTGTTCTGTACCGGTGATCAGAAGAGGTAGAAACTTACTTATGATCTCTTGTCCTGACGGAAGTTAATTGACTTCATAGACAGGCGATAACCCTTGACTGTACGACTGTACGTTTGAGCGGAGAGCTGGAGGACACTTCACTGAGAGCTGCCAACTTTCTCTGTTGTCCAGTATCAAGTTACGTCACAGACTTTATCGCAATATTGGCTTATTTGCAGAAGCAGAAACCTACAGCCTGTCCGTCCGGTTTTCTTGGACTTATCAAGTTCTACGGCTGTGCCAAGGTTAACCAGGATTCAATTACTTAGCGCTTTTTCTCCAGCCTCATGATTTATTTCATTTCTGAATACATTTCCAATAAGAATTGTGCATAGCGAGGAGTTTCAAATCGGCGATCTTTACCGGATATTATTAGGGAGAAAGAATTAAAAAGTGCAACATGCCGGGATATTGAGCAGACATGGAAATACAGTACAACTCCAATTATCCGGAATAATTGGGACGGCGAGCCGTACGGATATGCAGAAAATCTGAATAATTGGACTTTTCCTTGAAAATAGAAAGTTTAAAGTGGGGGGGAAAAAATGACTACAAACGGCTATGCCTCGAACAGTTAAAAATGAATGTGGCTTAAGATCCCATAGCATAAAATACATGCAAATTGTTTACATGAATCGACATTAAAATAGCAACATTAAAAGTTTATAGTGGTTTTTAAACTTTTAAAGCCTAGCGGTAAATTTACATACGACCAGGTTTAACGTTAAAAAATTCTACGTGGTGCCCACATTGCTTTTATGTGTTTTGTACGGATCTCAGAACAAACAGCAACTTTTGCCTTATAAAACATTAAGAGATTGCTTTTTATAGCCGAAGTGGAGAGTGTTTACAGCGCGGTACGCACTGAGTCCTTATATAAAACAGATACGCTTCGTCTTTAAAGGGTTAAACTACTGCTTTGCCATGCATACAAGCGTTGGGTTGATCTATTGTACTCGTAGATGTCGTCCTGTACGTTGTGTGTGTTTCGGTGAGGTATAGTAAACGTACCAATAACCTTGCGCATTTGTTGCTTTGATTTGGACTTATGATAAAATATACGGCACACGAAACGTAATAGACATGAAAGAACTTGATTGTCCATTGCTCCCCAACACCCGCAAGAGCATTGCTTTGTTTGCAGGTTCCCAGGAGTGGCCATTTGTCCTTCTGACAAAAGAGTTATATTAACCCTTTAAAGACGAAGCATATCTGTTTTATGTGTAAGGACACAGTGCGTACCGCGCAGTAAACATTCTCCACCTCGGTTATAAAAACCAATCTGTTAATGTTGTACAGGGAAATAATGGCTGTTTGTTCAGAGATCCATATAAAACGCATAAACGCAATGTGAGCACCACGTAGAATTTTTGAATGTTAAAGTTGGTGGTACGTAAAGTTACCGCTAGGCTTTAAAAGGTTAAAATGGAGAGCATTGATGAAATGATGCTGACACGGTAAAATCGAAGTACTCTGAGAAAAACCTGTGCCACTCTGTTTAACCCTTTAAAGACGGAGCGTATCTGTTTTATATAAGGACTCAGTCCGTACCGCGCTGTAAACACTCTCCACTTCGGTTATAAAAACCAGTCTCTTAATGTTTTATAAGGCAAAAGTTTCTGTTTGTTCTGAGATCCGTACAAAACACATAAACGCAACGTGAGCACCACGTAGAATTTTTTAACGTTAAACCTGGTCGTATGTAAAGTTACCGCTAGGCTTTAAAAGGTTAAAGACGAAGCGTATCTGTTTTATATAAGGACTCAGTGCGTGCCGCGCTGTAAACACTCTCCACTTCGGTTATAAAAACCAGTCTCTTAATGTTTTATAAGGCAAAAGTGGCTGTTTGTTCTGAGATCCGTACAAACCCCTAAACGCAATGTGGGCACCACGTAGAATTTTTTAACGTTAAACCTGGTCGTATGTAAAGTTACCGCTAGGGTTTAAAAGGTTAAAGACGAAGCGTATCTGTTTTATATAAGGACTCAGTGCGTACCGCGCTGTAAACACTCCCCACTTCGGTTATAAAAACCAGTCTCTTAATGTTTTATAAGGCAAAAGTGGCTGTTTGTACAAAACACATAAACGCAATGTGGGCACCACGTAGAATTTTTTAATGTTAAACCTGGTGGTATGTAAAGTTACCGCTAGGCTTTAAAAGGTTAACATACGTCCAACATACAAAGCCCTGGGATTGAACCCGTGTCTCCGCGATGACAGCCCGGCCTCTAACTGCATGAGCACGCCACAACCCGCAGCCCTGAATTTATGACTGGTGCAAGAAAGTAAAATTTCCCCAGTCAACACCCTGAAGGCATATAGCGGGAGTAGAGGTATAGTGTCACCCATTCTTCACTTCGGCTTTAGAATAGAGGTGACCGGTTAACTTCACGTCCCAGCCGCTTTTACGCCAGGGAAAGAACGCCGGTACCCATTGAATAGGTTTTGAACCCCGGACCGTCCAGCCAGTAGCCTAAGCGCTATACTGACTAGGCTACTCTGATCGGCGCAAGAAGAATTGCAAAGCAAGTTGAGGCAAGCAATCGTGGTCTAATTTGGTGTACAGCCTATTACCCCAGCATTTCCCTAGACGAACTGAGGCAAACCGCGAAACCCCTCCAAGAAGATAGGCGATCTCGGGCCCGATATTTGAAGGCGGGATCCCCCGAACACCCTAGCGACTGCTTCTCGTCGACATGTGCATTAGTGTTTGAAAACTGCACAGCTGGGGAACAGAGATATGCTAAGCTGGATTCTCTTTATCTTAATCTATAGGTTCGTACGGCAAGCCACAAGCTATAACGTTTAGCAAACTGAGGAAAAAGGTTACAAAATTATTTCCAAAAGCAATTCACTTTGGTGCTAATATTCTGAAGTTCTACTTGGACTCATTCACAAAAGTCTGTAAAGTTGAAAATGGCCCATGCTTAAGCGCCACACCATAAAGCACATGGGGGAGAAGAGGTACAACTCCACGCATTCCCACCCTTGGCAGTAAGTGGTGAACGTACGGGTCCAGAATCTGGCTGCTTTATGCCGTGGGTGCGTACTTGGGTGAGTAGCGAAGAGAACACTGAAACTCAGGCGCGCGCCCACAATTTTTCTTTTTTTTTGGGGGGGGGGGAGGTGATCCTGAGGCTATACATAACTTATGTTCGATTTTAAAAATTGTTCTAAAAATCATGCTGTAAGTGCAACATAACACTGCCTTCAGCTGCATTTATATACACCCTAATATAACTACATGTTCCATGGCTCAGTCACAGTGTTCTATAGTCTTGTTTTTTTTAATTTTATTAATCTATTTTTCAAAATGCTAATGTACTATTCATCAGCCGATTTCTGTGGCGGATTTCGGCTGAAGGGAAAATCACGTAAAACTTTTGATTTTGTAATATCTGCAAAGTCTGTTTTTTTTTTAATTTCAGTTTTGCGGGGTTTTGGGAGAGGGGCTACAGCCCGACAGCCCCCCCACCCCGGTGCGCCCTTGTTGAAACTAGTCTTTAATTATACACAGTTCCTTCATGTCTAACTAAATCAGAAATACAAGTGAAGCTGGTATGCCACTAGTGTAACACGCAGTTCACAGCCCAAACCGTAGCTCGTGCATTACCGCCCGCATCTCCGGTGCAGGTTTCCGCACCAGATCTCGCACCCAACCAGCCTCTAGTTCAACGGACACCGAGGGCCCTTTCCCGGGGATCAAGTGACCGGGGCGTGAAGCTGACAAATCATCTTTCATCCAGTCCGGAGATTAAGCATGTGTGGAGTTATGCCCTCCAAAAAGGTTTTTTTAATCATCGTCGTCGTCGTCATCATCATCATCATCATCATCATCATCATCATCTCGCTAAAAATATAGTTAAATCGAATAGGCTATTGTTTGGTTCCAGTTCGTTATATACCTACCAACCAGACATTGCCTATACTTTCTGTTTACTAATCCTTTATATTTTTAAGGCTTTTTATATATTATCCCCCAAAATTATAATTTTCTCTTTGTTTTATATTTTGTGTATTATCTCCTTTTGTATTTGTTTTCCGTAATATCCACTTCATGTTTAATATTATACGTTTCGTGTTATTTAGTCTCTTCTCATTTTTAATGCTTCTAATAGTTTCCTTTCAAGTGTCACTTGTGCGTACAGTGTACGTAGTTCGTGTTGTTTCTGTAATTGGCCCTCGGGCTATTGAGTCAGCGCGTAAATAAACTTGGCTTATTATTATTATTATTATTATTATTACATTATCCCCTTTATGCAGGGTATTCACACTTACATACCTCAAACAAACTATGTTTCTAGGGTACACAGTGTGGCAGCTATCCCGCGCGTACTGTTAATGGTGCATATAGCGCTGTCTGCAATATTAACCCTTTAAAGATGAAACGTGTGTGTTTTATATAAGGACTCAGTGCGTACCGCGCTGTAAACACTCTCCACTTCGGTTGTAAAAACCAGTCTCTTAATGTTTTATAAGGCAAAGTTACTGTTTGTTCTGAGATCCGTACAAAACAAATAAACGCAATGTGGGCACCACGTAGAATTTTTTAATGTTAAACCTGGTGGTACGTAAAGTTACCGCTAGGCTTTAAAAGGTTAAACCCTTTTGTGCTTCTACATTAGCACTTTCCGCAGTGTGTGCGCTGTGCCCAGTACAACTGTTTTCTGTAAATTCTAAAAGGTTTTGACGGTGTATAATACTGCGTGGTGATGGTTTTATGGACTCCAGTGATGGAGGCTAGCTCTGTCTAAGGGCCCCAACAGAGTAGGTTCTTCTTGTCTCCCCCTCCATTCACCTGAGGAGGGAAGCACAGCCAGCTTCCGAAACGTTGTGATTTTAATTTTTTAATATTTTACTCTTCGGACGAAGGATAAAGTCCATAAAACCATCACCACACTGTTTTCTGTATTTCCTTGACTTTGTGCTTTCCTGGTACGCTGCTCAAGTATTTTCTGAAGGACTTTGAAATGGTTTCAGTGGCCCTATTTATTATTATTATTATTATTATTATTATTATTATTATTATTATTATTATTGCGTTTGTGAAGAACTTGCTGCTTAGGCCCAGATTCTGTATACGTTAATTTTGCCGGATTCAAACTCAAAAGTTTTCACTATCACGATATTTGTTCGGGTGCACTTACGCTAGAGTATTTTATTAAAATTCCTGCCCACATATACTATGTAGTAAGAAAGAAAAGCGAAGACATGAAACATTCCTGTGTTTACAGCGTTATTTCCGGCATGTTTCGGCTTCTGCCAGACTATCATAACAAAAATCGTTCTTATACATAGGGAATTACCGCTGACTGTATATTGATATTGTGTGCGTGTTAACCATAATATGCTCTCTACGTTCTCATGACTAAAGAGTTACAGGTGTTCGAGCAGGTGGAAAAACTTAGTATCAGGAGTGTGTTTTGACAAATTTTATGTTTTAACCTTTCAAAGCCTAGCGGTAACTTTACATACCGCCACGTTTAACATTAAAAAATTCTACGTGGTGCCCACATTGCGTTTATGTGTTTTGTACTGATCTCAGAACAAACAGCAACTTTTGTCTTATAAAACATTAAGAGACTGGTTTTTATAACCGAAGTGGAGAGTGTTTACAGCGCGGTACGCGCTGAGTCCTTATATAAAACAGATACGCTTCGTCTTTAAAGGGTTAATTATGCAATTCCAAACAAAAATCTGAAAATTACATGGATTATTTGATATAAATGTCAGTATTTGTGTGTGTTTAGTTATAAATCAGTTTTGAATCTTCCCAATTTTCAGATCTTGCTGACGAAATGCAGGACATCGACATATCAGTGTTACAGTCGGAAGTACAAAATAAGGGATCGTTGCATACTATGTTCTAAGAGCGGGTCCACATTAAACCGACAAAAACGAGAGAGAAACAGAACAGAAACAAAAGAGAAGAGGAATAGAACAGAAACAAAAGTGAAACTACTGTCCACGCACATCCGACAAAACTTATATGTCTTCTAGATGTCTCAGTTTTGTTTCTTCTTGTCTGGATTCAGTGGACAACTGCGCCTGATTGAATGCATTATGTAGAGTTTCGAGGAGAATGAAGACGATGTGGACGTACGAATGGCTGCGGCTGGCATTATATTCCTCGCATCACCGCATCAACAGAAAAAAAAAAGACGCTGTTCTGGATGAGGCCAACATTGAGTAAACGGAAAACATATAACGGTGATGAACCGCTTGTGGATTTGCCGAATAATTGTAACGTATTTAATAATCCTGTATCACTTGCATGCTTGCTATCATTCGGTGCAGAATCTTTTGTCTTCCAGGTTGCTGTCCAAAAACACAATGATTAAGGTATACAGAACTGTAGTTTTACCTGTTGTTTTGCATGGGCGTGAAACTTGGCCTCTCACACTGAGGGAGGAACAAAGACTGAGGGTGTTCGAGAATAGGGTGCTGAGGAGGATATTTGGGCCTAAGAGGGACGAGGCGACAGGGGAGTGGAGAAGACTACATAACGAGGAACTTAATGACCTGTACTCATCACCAAATATTATTCGGGTAATCAAATCGAGAAGAATGAGATGGGCGGGGCATGTAGCACGTACGGCGAAAAGAGAGGTGCATGCAGGATCTTGGTGGGGAGACCTGAGGGAAGGCGACCACTTGGGACATCCAGGCGTAGATGGGAGGATAATATTAAAATGGATCTTCAAGACGTGGGATGTAGCATGAATTGGATTGAGCTGGCTCAGTATAGGGACAGGTGGCGGGCTCTTGTGAATGCGGTAATGAACCTCCGGGTTCCATAAAATGCGGGGAATTTCTTGACTAGCTGAGAAACTGTTAGCTTCTCAAGAAGCCTTTGCTCTATGTAGTTAGTTAGTCAGTATTTGTGCGAAATGCGGTATAGAATATCCGCACATAAAGCTGCCCAGCAATTGTGAGTTTCATGTAAAATCGGTGCATTTACACCTACACTACCTTATTTAAGGGCGTAAATAAAATTTTGACATTATTCTTTGCATTTTTCATCCTATTTGGATAAAATTTTGTACATAAGATATTCACGAGAATTTATTTATTTATGCGATTGTGGAATTTGTAAAATTTGACATTATGCAAACGCTGTTTTAATTAGGGCGTAAATGAAATTGTGTCTGTCATTCTACATTTATTATCCAAGTTTGGTGAAATTCATATAAGTAATCTGCACGTACCGATATTGAGAATTTATGGGTTTCTTTAAAATCGGCGCACGAAAGGCTGCACTTTTATTCTGGGCATTAAGGACCTTAGTTTTTTTTAGTGGTGAAGGGCCCCGCAGCAGACGCTACGGACGCACCGCAGCCTTGTGGCTTCTTGTGCAACCCTATGATGAAGATCAAGATGATTATTTTTTGTGCTTTTCCTAGTAATGGAGCACCGGTGGAATGAAATTGACATGGGAAAACCGAATAACTCGGGGAAAAAAACTCTCCCAGTGCCACTTTGTCCA
Organism: Coptotermes formosanus; assembly: GCA_013340265.1. Taxonomy (NCBI): domain Eukaryota; kingdom Metazoa; phylum Arthropoda; class Insecta; order Blattodea; family Rhinotermitidae; genus Coptotermes; species Coptotermes formosanus. The sequence goes on along the minus strand of BLKM01012981.1, from coordinate 61,840 downwards.
CCAAAAATCCCACAAGGACTGACCCGGGATCGAACCCGGGCCTCCACGGTAGGAGGCCGGCGGCTAACCGCCTGAGCCATGGCACGGCCCTATTAAGGACATTAACCCTTTAAAGACGAAGCGTATCTGTTTTATATAAGGACTCAGTGCGTACCGCGCTGTAAACACTCTCCACTTCAGTTATAAAAACCAGTCTCTTAATGTTTTATACGGCAAAAGTTGCTGTTTGTTCTGAGATCCGTACAAAACACATAAACACAATGTGGGCACCACGTATAATTTTTTAATGTTAAACCTGGTCGTACGTAAAGTTACCGCTAGGTTTTAAAAGGTTAAGGACCTTAAACTTACGCGTGTACCGTGAAACCGTATGGCATTTTGAAAGTAAGGAACGTCTTCTCGAAGTCTGTGTACTACGTCACAAAATAAAACAAATTGCAGTCTTGTTATTTTTATGCGCTTTTGTAGGTATATGTATGAGCGGAACCACGACGTCTAATAGGTTCACTGTCCATCACCAAGGTGACAGGTGAATGTATATACAACATTAGTGAAACTACAGTTGACGGGAAGAAACAGACGTGCTCGTAGATAAACCCATACCTGTGTTACACAAACACCAATTGACTGCCCTGGATTTAATCTCAGCACCGCGGTGCAAAAGGAGAAATTAACTGTCTAAGCTATAAAACCCGATTTTTTCCAACGAGAGATATTGCAGGTGAGCGGCGCTAGTACTAGAAGAGATAAGCTCACACACGGAGCTGAAATTGCGAGAAGATGCGGAGACAAAGAAAACCGATGCGCATTTATTGGACTTACGTACTACTGCACACTGGTCTAGCCTGAATTCCCCAAAAGTACTGAACTTTAGCTTCGTGTTAATTAAGCCAACACAATCTGGGAAGTCATAACCCTTTACAGAACAACGATAAATATAGTCTAACTCGGTTATAACGTCATGAAAGGGAATGAATAATTTGTGTCTTTATAAACGAGTGTTGTTTTAACCGAGGAGTATAATGTTACGATTAACGGTGAGGAATCAATTGGTATCACAGAATATCTGGCGCTATAGGCGAGGTGTCGTATAAACCGATGTTGTTATAACCGGGTTCGACTCTACATGCACAAACTATTTTGACAGTGAAAGGCACCTGCATTTTACCCACACAGTGTATTTCTGTATTCTCTACGATTCTCCCAGCAAACACAGATTATGTCCCTAACAGCACTAAACAGTCTTTGTAACGAAGAAGCAGTGTGTTTACTGTGAGGTAGGGCCTGAATTTTCCTACATAATTTACTCAAATTTCAGACTTTAAAGTGGAGGCCACTCCGTTAGAAGTGGTATGAAGTTAAGCTCTGTCACTAACCGACACGTTTTAGACCTGGGGCATTCAACCCAATTCGGCAAAGGGCCGTAACAGTTATTGTGGGCGAGTCCGCGGACCGCACGTGTAAAAATCACAAGTGGTGTACTTAACCGCCTAAACATCTGTGCAATTTTAAAGTACGTACGTAATTTGCAAACAAGGCCACGGGCCGCATTGCTGGAAGGGACCGAGTTTCTAATTCTTGTCTATGCTGCCTCAGAACTTTCTGATGTGATCTACGCTTTTCTGCGATGTTACACGGCGTCATCTAGTAATTGTTTACCGACGTTTCGGGACAACGTATCGGTCCCAACTTCAAGGGTCAAGAGTCCTTAATGCTTTATATTGTGGTAATGTGGTTACGGTGAAACAACGTTTTGGATGGACATACAACCCTGTAGATAGAGACAATATATTGCTCCGAAATATGTCAACCCAGAACACTACAATACGAAACTCGACACTATAAAAGTCTCAAGTGTTAAAACAGTTTTAATTAGTGTACTGACTTAATGCAGAAGGCTTCGCGTAAGGACAGTAGCAGTCAGTAACAACTAAATTCTTTTAGTGTACTGTATGGGTTTAATGCGACATGTTCCGGCGTATATACAACTAACCATCATCAGGCTGATAAAACACCCCCCCCCCCAAAAAAAAATATTATGTAAATCGCATTATGTTATTTTACATTATCCATATATACAGTTGATATCTCAACTTCACAAATACCATACGAGTATGGTAAGCCAGAACAGTTAAATCTAAACGAGACAAGCAACACACCTATAAACGTAGTATTGAGGGGCGTTCGCCTAACCACTATTGTCGTGGAAAAGCAATAAGTGTTACGTATTCTGAGCGTATGTCTATAGCCTTAGTTACCCAGCATGCAAAGTGCATGCACCGTATTATATTGTCATCTGTCGCATTTCCCGTTGTACCATATTTTTCCACAGTATCAAATAAACGGCACGGTTTTCAGAGAAAACGTTATTAATCATAAAATTCGTGTTTTTATTTTCTCTACAACTTTGTCTGAAACATTTCACATATTGAGCGAGATATAGTCATATATGTGCATAGGTCTTCATCTAAAGTACCCACTATTCTTATTCGATTTTAATGAAACTTGGGTTTTCTCGACAGATTTTCGAAAAAATTCTCCAATATCAAATTTCATGAAAATCGGTCCAATGCCAGCCGAGTTTTTCCATGCAAACAGACAGGCAGACGAACGGATGGACGGACAGACAGGCAGGCAGGCAGGCAGAGAGACAGACATGGCGAAGCTAATAAATGCAATTTTGCGAACGCGTCTAAAAATTGTACTAATTCCACAGAGATGTGACAAAAACGGTAAGTTAAAAGGTTATGGCTTTAAACCAGTTAATATTAGGAGCTGCAAACTAGTACGCGTGGGTTCTATTCTGTATTATTCAGCCTCGGAGGGCCCTTTTACATGTACATTTCTTTCCTACCAGAACTGTAGGCTGTACGAAGCTTCCTTCCCCCACTCTTCAACAGCTGCCTTCAGACCAGCAGACCAGTAACTTTGCTGTCAGCTACAACAGGCTGAAGAGTTCCTCTGAGACGCATTATCTTACCATTTATAACCAACGTGATGTTAAGTTATATTGTGTTACACTTAAGAAATTCAGCGTCGTAGTAACAAGATTTGCCATCCCAAATTCGACCCTTACGATCCATCTTAAGCAGCTTTTCTCGCCTTTCTTCAGCCCCCCTACACAAGATCTCAGCAAGCTGCCATCGCTTTTCCGTAGGATTCGAGCTGCATAATCACTGCCACATCGACATGTCAGAGTTCAAAGGTAACAAACAAATGCTATCCATTCTATGTGTCTCCACCCCGACAGCAATGCTGCTGCTGCTGCTACTACTACTACTACTGCTAATAATAATAATAATAATAATAATAATAATAATCACAATATATTGCGCAACAATAACGTTGAAAATCAAGCTTCTAATCATGATAAAAATTTATAACACACTAATAATAATAATAATAATAATAATAATAATAATGTTTCAAAATCCTTCAGAAAATACTTGACCAGCGTAGCTGGAAAGCACGATATCAAGGAACTACAGAAAACAGCTATACTGGGCACAGCACACACACTGCGGGAAGTGCTAATGTAGAAGCACAAAAGAGTTTAATATTGCAGACAGCGTTACATGCACCATTAACAGTACGTGGGGAGTAGCTGCGACACTGTATACCCTAGAAACATGGTTTGTTTCAGGTATGTAAGTGTGAATACCCTGCATAAAGGGGATGATGTGATGATGATGATGATGATAATAGCAGGAAATTAATGATGATGGTGGTGGTGGTGGTGATGACGACGACGATGACTGCAAAACAAAAACAAGGATTGCACTCTAAGTCATGATGATTATTATGATGATGACAGCAACAGTAGAACTGTTTGTGATGATATACAATTTAAAGCTTTCACAGCGACTGAATTCTATAAAATATCCTCGGGCTAGCAGCCGCGTCAGGCGGGAGACGGCGGGTAAACCGACGTTTCGAGACATGGTTCTAGAAACGTCGGTTCACTCGCCATTCAACCACCTGACGCGGCTGCTAGCCAGACAGCACTATATCGGACTGTTCATGCCAACACGCATGAAACGCGCGAACATGGCGGTCCAGTCGGTTGCACGCCTAATTTTATTCAGGGAAGTCCCTGACTGAAGTCTCCCAGCCTGCACACCGGCATCCTGACCGAGGTACTTGCAGGTGTTTTTCGATCCCTCCAGACACGTGAGGGGACAGCGGGGCGTAAGTCACAGTAGCGCACGGCATCTCAAATTAACTATTCGATAAATAGCCCGGCCGATCCCAGTGGCCGCGCGGCCTAAGGCGTAGGTCCGCGGCCGAGCGCTTGCTGGGATCGTGGGTTCGAATCCCACCGGGGGCATGGATTTTTTTCTCATGTGAATGTTCGTGTTGTCAGGTAAAGGTCTCTGCGACGGGCCGATCCCTCGTCCAGAGGAGTGCTACCGGCTGTGGTGTGTGTCTGAGTGTGATCAAGTGAAAATAAAAACAACCTCGACACCTACTGTGAGTAGGTAGAAGAGGGAAGGACTGCGAGGCAATAAATAGTCCGACATTTGATGCTACATAATCTGATTGTTGACAGCGTCCCAACTAAACATATAAACAAAGCAAGCATGGATACCTTCATGGATACCACAGCTGTCCCTATGTTTAATTACGCACAGCACCATGAAGACATATGGAGAAGCGGAGGCATGAAACCCCTCATTCTGAATGTCTGTACTAGATACACATTAAATGGTCAGCTTCACCGGTTGCCTAATCACTATCCCTTAATACAGGCCTGCTCAAGTTTTTATATGGTGCGGGAAACTGAGGCAAAATTTGGTTTGCATGCGGCCAACATGAAATTCAACACAAAAATTGAGAATGAATAAATATGTACATATATTGCGTGCGCATTTTTCTACACATCATGCACAACAAAAGTATGAGCTACTGATAATAATATTAAAAAATTTAAAAAGAAATGAAATTCACTATATGGGCTAGGGCGTCGCTATTTTTAGCACATTTTTACAAAGTGAATTAATAATATTATGTACGTTTCCACAAATAAACAGCCAAAAATATTTATTTATTAAGTGTAATATATTATATCTAAAATATACGTAATACATAAAGTATATATTATATTTTAAGCGTAATATATAATATAAAAATAGCTAAAAATGTTTCAAAATTTCTTTGGCGTTCTTTCTCGGATTTGGTAGGGAAACGGTTAAAACACGTTTTCTCATTTCAAATGTCTCTGCGGACAACACTTTGCCTGCGAGCTGCGGGTTGAGCAGGCCTGTCTATATATAAGAACGATAAGCTGAAGTGTACCTTGTAGCTACAAGTGCAGCTGCCTGCAGCATGACGCCTGGTCCAGTCGCCAACAGTGTCACCAACAGCATGAAGCTCGTGTCGCTCTGCCCCATCTGATTCAGTCAAAAAGCCCACCAGCCCTGCCTTCCGTCGTGCGCATTCCTGGGTAAGAGACAGAGAAGTTGCACCAATAGAGGGCCGTCTGTTGCGCACGCGATTCGAATCAAATGACGTGCCCTTTCACGTCACGTGTGCACAATGACGTTATTCGTCACATCCCCAAGCCTTAAATTATCACACCACGTATGTACTATGACTTGTCTTCAGAAACTTCTACATTGCAAATGAAAGCAGTAGGTCCTTCCGAAATGTTTGTGCCTATTTACCAAATTACACGACGTCACATACCAGAAGGTCATAATCTTGTTTGCAGGGGTGCCAACTCGCGGTCCGCAAGATTTTGTTATGCGCCTCGAGGCCATATTTTAATATATATACATATATTTACTATAAAAATCACACAGTAATTTATGATGTTAGGTATACCACGTATTTTGAAATTTACACGTGCAGCCCGCGAAACAGCCCAGAATGGCGGCTGTGACTCTACGCCAGCAAAGTGTGGACACCCTGCTGTATAGACTGTGAACATGATTTGGAACTTCTTATTATTTAAGACCAATACTTTGTACATATAAGGTATCTATAACAATATACAGTCTTCCCTGTTACATGTTTCGGCGTTCGACAGCTGTATTCAGGGAGCATCAGCTAAAATATTTTTAATATAAAACCTAATGAAACCAGTCTTCTTATATATACGTAAAATAAGATGATGTAACTTTATCACTGCTTATTATAATGCACAATACATCGGTTCAGTGTTATGTCATACATTTTTCATATATATAAGAAATCCGATCCCAGTGGCCGCGCGGTCTAAGGCCGAGCGCTTGCTGGGATCGTGACTTCGAATCCCACGGGGGGCATGGACGTTTGTCTCTTGTACGGTGTTTGTGTTGTCAGGTAAAGGTCTCTGCGACGGGCCGATCCCTCGTCCAGAGGAGTCCTACCGACTGTGGTGTGTGTCTGAGTGTGATCAAGTGAAAATAAACAACCTCGACACCTACTGTGAGTAGGTAGAAGAGGGAAGGACTACGAAACGAATATATAAGAAAAATGTCCGATCCCATTTTCCGCGCTGTCTAAGGCGTGGGTCTGTGTCCTTTCGTTTGTTGGGATTGGGAGTTCGAATCCCGCTGGGGGCATGGATATCTGTCTCTTGTGGGTGTTATGTGTTGTCAGGTAGAGGTCACTGCGTCGGGCTGATCACCCGTCTAGAGGAGTCCTACAGGTTGCGGTGTGTCTGAATGTGATTGTGAAGCCTCAGTGATGAGGAGGTCCTGGCCCACTATGGGCTGTTGCACTGTTGAAAAAAAAAGTGACTTCATTAGGTTTTAAATTAAACATGTTTTAAGCGTTGCTCCTTGAAGATGGCGGTCGACCGCCGAAAGATGTGGGTCTGAAGACTGTTCCATATATAGTTTTTATCAGGGCTGTGGAGTCGGCACACAAAAGCTCCTACACCGACTCTGACTCCTCGATTTTTAAAACTTCCGACTCCCGACTCCTCGATTTTTAGAAGTCCGACTCCGACTCCTCGATTTTTAGAAGTCCGACTCCGACTCTGACTTCGACTCCGACTCCTTCATAAAAGCTTAATATGTATTAATAACGGTAAACCTGTAAGACATTTCATCACCACCACGTGAATCATCAGGCTACTGTTTAGACTTATAACCTATATTTAAGTACAAGTCTAATGGTTACTGTAGCTATCAGGGCTCTGGAGTTGGAGTATCTAGTTAAGATTTTAGACTGAGGTCAGAGTCGGAGTCGGTACATTTTTACCGACTCCGACTCCAACTCCACCTAAAAATTCCTTCCGACTCCAACTCCGACTTCACCTAAAATTCCTTCCGACTCCAACTCCGACTCCACCTAAAATTCCTTCCGACTCCAACTCCGACTCCACCTAAAATTCCTTCCGACTCCGACTACGACTCCGACTCCACAGCCCTGCTTTTTATGTGCGAATTGTTGGTTTTTAGTAATAAGAAACAGATAATATGGTGCGGAATGAACAATATCAGTACGATTAGGAACACACTGCTGTTACTGCAGACGCGAACCATTGCTCTCTTTTGTTACTGCATGCACTGCAAATTAACTGCAGACATAAGCCTATAAGATTCAAGGTACGTCCAGAGGGGCTGTGGGGCCCACCCTCCGTTACATTCAATGTGCACCGCGGTTCCTTCCAGAATTAAAGCGGCCGGGGGGGGGGGGTGAAGTTAACCACTCATCTTCGTCTACTGCCATGGTTAAGAATGAATGGAGCTATATCTCCACTTACCCTATACGCCTATTCCTTTGTGTCGTGGACAGGGAAAATGTTACCATATAAGGATAATGTGGGTGCAGTTTATTTTGTGACGCTGACAGTTGTGTAGGCCACGTAGCGTCGAATGGTAGATCGGATTGGAACTGGAATTGATGTGGAAAGAAGCGATCGTGGTCTAACCTAGGCACTGGCCTGATATTTGCCTGAAGGGGCTGAGAAGTACCATGATAACCCCAGTACGTATAGATGATGTCCTGGGAGAGATTCGAAAAGGGGTCTCCGGAACACAAGTTACCTTTACACCAACCTCTGCCGTAAATATACGTCACTTAAATAAAGCTTACGCTTTTTTTGGGTTGTGAAATCAAGCCGTTATGCTTGTTTTCTACACAATACGTTCACATCATGCGTACATTTAGGTTCAGCTGTGGGTTTCAGATAACAGCCCTCAGATATGTAACTGCTACATGCTTGTTTGAAAAGGAAGATGTTAATTAAAACCGTCGAACTATTAATGTTCTGTAATAAATATTAACCGCTTTTTACATATGCACATCCAAATATTATGAATATTCAATGAAAAGAAAAAATTCACATAAAGAAATACTGTGCCTTTTTCCGCGACCTAGCACAATCCTTGAAATAAGGCGCACAGACAGGTGTGTAATATGTTAAGGTGTACGGTTTGTTATGCTAAAGCAGAGTCTACCAGGTTGGCACTTCTTGTAGCATAATTACACAACTTCATGTTTTTCTAGCAGATGGGCGACGTTAGCTTTTGAATGACTGATCGCGTATTTCGGTACGAATTTCCACAAAATAGCAATTAAAACGGTTACAAAATTACGTGTGTATACAAGCAACTTGCATTTATGGGTGCGCAAAAGTCTTTACAAACTTCGCTGGTCATCTACTATTAAGTCTAAACGACTGCGTTGCTTATTTGTTTATGTGGGAAAATTTATTTCATTTGAACTTCAAGAGGTATCAGGGTTAGAGGGGCGCACCCAAGGGAGGGCTGTCGACACCCCCAGAAACGAAATTAAAAAAAAACTGATTTTGTAGATATTGTATCAACGGTTTTACGTTGTTTCCCTCTCAGCTGAAATCAGACACTAAAGTCAGCTGATGACTAGTACCTCAGAATTTTGAAAAATAAATTCATAAAATTAAGAAAAACAAGAAGATTGAGTGTGAATGAGTCATGGAACATGTAGTTATATTCATATGTATATAAATGCAGTTGTAGACAGTGTTATGTTGCACTTAGAGCATGATTTTTATAACATAATTTCCAAAAAAAAAAGCACAAATTATACATAGCCTCAGGGTCAGCCGCCCCAAGGAAAAATTCTTGGTGCGCACCTGCATGGATGAATAGAATTGTTTCCTGTTCAGAATGATTTTCTTCCAGGTTGGAAAAGAATATACTTTTGCAGACTGTCATGTTCTTTGTATTTCCCCCCTAATATAGTTTTTCAGCTGTTCGACTGATTATAACGGAACACTGTGAAAACCACTGAAAGAGATTTCCCCGCCCTACGTAATTTCCTACAATCAGTAACAACAATATGGCAGAAGTGCGAAATTCTAAGGCGGGAGCGATGCGTACTTCAGAAATCTGAAAAGGTGTCATCCAACAGATCTTTGAGAAATATACAGCTTCTCTTCAGGTTATTTTTCTGCAATTTGAAATAACAAGACGTCGGCCAGGAAATTTGTCGTATTTCGTCCCGACATCGATGTTTAATAAAAGGCCTCAACAAGACATGTGAAATATGGTAGGGAAATAGATTATAAATATAGGCCTATATACAAAATAGTTAAGGCCTACATACTTCTTGTTTGTAGGTCAACAAGTTAAAACGTGGAGACGATGCAAAATATTGAGGTTACACGCATCAAATTTACTGTCAGCAGAGTATGTACTAAATTATTGCGTCACAACTATGAAACAGAGGAGTTTCTATAAAATAGCACAGTCTCAGGATTATAACGCTACGCAACAGGAAAACAGGCTAACACTTATCGGTCCATTGTCGAGTTAAACTCAACAGCGCTTTCCGCTGTACCAGATCCAACGTCGAGCTCAAATCGACACAGTGTTGTACAGTGTTTTATGTTGGTTTCCCTAGATGCACCTAGTAGGTGCTTTTGAACGCTGAAGATTTTATTTTTCTGGAAAATGAATTTGGACAAGACTGTTGGAACTCATGAGAATAATTTTGACTGCAAAAGATAAGGATTTATCCTCAGAACTCCTGGTTATTTAATAGAAAACTTACTTCGACTTCAATTATTTACCTGGCCCCATTCCATTATTTGCTTAACGTAGTAAACAGTTTCACGGTGACATTTTGTGAAAATAATGTGAATGTTTGCAACCCGCGATGCATTCGAATTTGCCGTTTGTGGTTAAACTTTCATATTTACTTCGACTGTCTGCTTTAAATGTCGATCCCAGTGGCCGCGCAGTCTAAGACGTGGATCTGCAGCAATTCGCTTGCTGGGATTGCGGGTTTGAACCCCGCCCGCGGCATGGATGTCTGTCTCGTGTGGGCGTTGTGTGTTGTCAGGTAGAGGTCACTGCGTCGGGCTGATCACTTGTCCAGAGGAGTCCTACCAAGTGTGCTGTGTCTGAGTGTGATCGTGACGCCTAGGTAATGAGGAAGCCCTGGCCCACTGGGGGCTGTTGCGCCACTGGGGAAAAAATCTGCTTCAGATGAAGGATCAACGTGTCATAATATTTAAATCATAATTATAATACGTTGAAAATTTATAGTGAAGATATATGCAGAATTTGCGGATTTGTGATTTGATTTTGTTGGTGGTGTGAAATCTCAAAGCATCAGGAAAGGATAAGCATTTTGTTCGTAATCATACTCGGTAGCTAGCTAACTAACCACTGAGTAACTACCTAACAAACAAACTAACTAACTACATGCAGCAGAGTTCTTCGTGAAAAGCTAATATTTTTTTTTTTTGCTAGTTAATAAATTCCCCGCATTTTATGGAAACTGAAACTTCGCTACCGCTTTCGCACTGGCCCGCCACTTGCCGTTATCCTGGATCAGATCAATCCAATCTTGAAGATCCATTTCAATATTATCCTCCCGTCTACGCCTAGGTCTTTCAAGTCACCGGCTTCTTTCCAGTCTCCCAACCAAAATTCTGTACGCACCTCCCCTTTCCCCCATATGTGCGACATGCCCCGCCCATCTTATTCTTAACAAGAAAAACAAATTGCCATCAACACAACCAGTAACCAATTTGTCAACATGTTTCGACCTCAGACGGCCATCTTCAGACCAATAGTACAAAACACATAAAAGGAATTGTGTACAGTCGTAATAAGTTTTGAACTAAGATCTCAATTTTACAGTTTGATAAAATACATTTTACTCTGTCAAATAAATTATATGGAAGAAAAGGTTAAAAGGTTAAAATGGTTCAATGAGAGTTAAAAAATTCTTTAATTTTACTACTGGCCTGAAGATGACACTCTGAAGTCGAAACATGTTGCCAAATTAAATATATAACACTCAATAGTTGTGTTGATGGCAATTTATTTTCCTTGTTATTAGAGCTAAAACAACGGGGCGACTCATAGAAAAATAACCCCATTCTTTTCGAGCAGATCACCCAAATAATATTTGGTGAGGAGTACAGACCATAAAGCTTCTTTATGTAGTGTTCTCAAATTCCCCGTTACCTCCTCCCTCTTAGGCCCAAGTATCTTTCTCAGCACCACATTCCCAAAAACCATTAGCCTATGTTTCTCCCTGTAATTGAGAGACCCAGTTTTACATCTATACAGAGCAAAAGACAAAATGTAGTTCTACAAACTGTAATATCTATATTTTTTGAAAGCAAGTGATAAGACAAAAGACACTCGACTGTATATGAGCAATCACTCTCTGAACTCAATATGTTCTTAATTTCCTCATGAATGCAATTTTGATCTGTGAGAGTTGTTCCTAATTATCTGGCCTTTGCTACACATTCGAAGGATTGATTAGCTGTCTTCAGGTAGTGATATTGTCCTGCCTTATGCCCATGAGATATAAACATATTCTTAGTTTTGTCAGCATATTACTTCCAGACCAATCTCCTTAGTAGTGGGTCACACATCTTCCCAAATTTTATTTGTAGTATTTAGTTTTTCGCTTAATCAATCAGCATCACACTCAGTTCCAAACCTGCCTGGTTTGTTTGAACATTCTTAATAGCATATCCTGAAGTAAAGTTGAAAAGCAATGGCAAAAGAGCATCTCCTTTTTCACTCCATTCTCAGTAAGTAAATATATGACAGAAAAACTTGCCTACCAGGACTTCAGTATAGGTTTTATGTAAATACATTTTTATTAACACAACTAGTTTCATGGGATACCAAATTCATTGAAGCTATTACTCAAAACATCCTTCCTAATTGAATCATAAGCCTTCTTTAAGCCTATAAATAGCTGATGCCCTGCACCATTCTGTTACCATTTTTCTTCAAGCAGAATAAATGTCAAAATTCATACTGATGGTCTCCATTAATTTTATCTACATATTGAGCCAATCTTGACAGAAGAATGCTGGATAAAATGTTGTATGTGGTTGATGAGAGTGATATGCCTTAATTATTACTGCAATCTATCCTGTCACATTTCTTGCAAATGGGCACAATGATGGAGAAGTATCTTCCTTGTTCCAAATAGAATTAATAAGTTAATGTATCTCAGAATGAATTATCCTACCTCTTGCTTTAATCAGTTCTGCTGGAATTTGATTAGTACCTGGTCATTTGTACCTTTTTATCTTTTCAATAGCCATTTCAACCACAAAGGCACTGGGCTCAGACACTACAGGCTCTGCTGCATGTATTTCAGTCTGCCTAAAATCATTAACCCCATGAACATTCAACAGCTGACAGAGGTGATTCTTCTGCCGATTCAAGTTACTGTGAAAACTTGTAAGTACATAGATTGTTAGCTCTAGGCCGACAACCTTTCTAAAATATATAGACGCCTCTATCTTTTTCTCACTGTTTGTTTAAAGTTTATTAATTTTACCTTTCAAGTCTTCCCTCTTCTTACTCCCAAAATTTCTAATGGCCCCACACACCACATTGCTCAGATTACCTGCATTAAGCTGGCTTGGACACTGTAAACATTTCAATTTAGCCTGCTTCCTTTAGTCTACAGATTTTGAGCAACCTTAATGAAGCCACTGTTTATGCTGCTTCCATTTGTACTGACCTAACCCTAATTTAGCTGAGATTTTTTATTTATTTTCTAATATTTTCCCAAGCCCATATAGATCCCCACTGCCTTCTAAGTTCTCCAAAGCTGCAAAACTCTTTGAGATTTTAATCTGTTATGGTTCCTTAATTCAAACCACATTTAGCTTCTTGAGATTGAATTTCTCCATATCTAACATCTGTGCCACATTTTTACTTACTGAAATTCTCTCCATAACTTCTGCAGACACTAGATCATGACCAGTAACACAGTCAGCTCGCCAGCAAGACCCATCGTCAAGTGTACTTGAATGCCATCTCCTGTCTATCAATATGTGACCAATCTAACTGCATATCTTCTCCTAAGAATAGGTACAGGTGTATTTATAAATTTTTTGATATGGGAAATGTATGCTTTTAAAAAACTAGACTTTTTTATGTGGCCTCTAACACTGTTATCATTATTATTTTCATTCCATTAGGAGGGTTCACACAAACCATGAAGGGTTGAAACTAAACGGCACACATCAACTTCTGGTTTATGCTGATGATGTGAACACACTGGGTGAAAACACACATGCTATATGAAAAACAGAATCTTTGTTAGCCACTAGTAAGGAGATTGGCCTAGACATACATGCTGAGAAAACTAAGTACCTGTTCATGTCTCATGAATGGAATACAGGACAATATCACAACATAAAGGCAGGTAATAAATCCTTTGAAGATGTAGAACAGTTGAAATAGTTGAGAATAACACAAACAAATCAAAACTGCATTCATGAAAAATTAAGAGCAGATTGAACTGAGGAAATGCTTGCTGTCATTCCCTGTGTCAAAAAATATGAAGATTAAAATATACAGACACATAATTTTGCCTGGTGTTCCGCACGGGTGTGAAACTTGGTCTCTCATATTGAGGCAGGAACAGAGGCTGATGGAGTCTGACAGCAGGGTGCTGAGGAAGGTATTTGAGTCTAAGACGGACAAGCTAACAGGGGAGTGGGAAACACTGTATAATGAGCAGCTTTATGCAGTGTTCTCCTCACCAGCTACTACTGAGGTGACCAACTTGAGAGGAATGACATGGGTGGGACACATTGCATGTATTGCAGAAAGGAGAGGTGCATACAGAGTTTTGGTGGGGAAATCTGAAGAACTGAGACCACTAGGAAGATATAGGCATAGATGGGATGGTAATATTAAAAGGGACCTTTAAGAAATAATGTGGAAGGGCGTAAACTGCACTGATCACAATCAGGGCAGGACAAGTGGTGGGCTCTTGTGAACACGGTCATGAAACTTTGGATCCCATAAAGTGTACGGAATTTCTTCTTCTTCTTCTTCTTCTTCTTCTTCTTCTTCTTCTTCATCAGGCGCTACAACTTCGTATATTAAAATTCTTGGCCTTCTCAACTATATGGGGGGGGGGGGATTTCTTAACTACCTAAAAGTCTATTAGCTTCTCAAGCAAGGCTTTGCTCCATCGAATTAGTTAAACTCTCATTCTCAACCATCGTTTCAAAAATACCTTTTCACCCCAGGCTGGCATTAGAATCTCATCACAGAGCTTTCATATAGTAGGTAGGGAAGTGACTGAGCATCTGCTCTAATTCCTCACAGAAACTGCCCTTTGAGTCATAAGTTTTATCCTCAGTTGGGCGATGTGCATTCAGAACAATATCACAGCAGCGACTACTTGTTGCTATGTTGTCAGTAACATCTTATCACTAACAAACTCCGCTCTCTCAGCTGCTCATATGATTCTCTCATTTACAGAAATTCTTTCCCTAATTGATTATTTTTATTTGCTTTTCCATAAAAAAAGTGCAATCCCCTACCGGTTCAGTACCACCCTGCTCCCATTTGACCTGTATTCCCACTAAATCTAACCTGCACTTCGTCAATACTGTAACCAGCGTCAGTGACCCTAACCTATACAGGCTACTCACATTCCAGCTTCCAGATCTCATTTCCATTCTCCACTGCTTAGGTTGGTCCAAAGAATCTTCCGAAGCTCAAGGCTTTGTGATGTATTTCGTAGCACGTTACTTTCTAGCGGCAAGAAGATGGCACCTTGGTCGACCCCAACGGTGGAGGTTGTCTGCGACTGCTTCAATATATTTGCTGCTACCGTACACATTTGCAGGCCGTCTCTTCTATCGGCAATTTGTGGACGTGCCATGTCGTGGTGACAGGAACCAACTTATTGCGGAACCGTACTGGATAGAAGAATGATAAAGAATATAAGTCGAAATACGACGGTAGGGCTGGCAGCGGATTAGGTAGAATGTTGTCCAGTAAATATTGGTTACAACTTCCATTCGCATTTTAAGTTTTGCGCCCAAAGGCGCCGCAGCGAACCGTGATACGTGTCTCTGTTCGAACATACGTTAGGTGTCAGCACTTGCTGCGTCATGCATACCCCGAGTCACAGATCATCCCCGAGTGGCGGTATGAGCAGAGATGATTTTGAAAAAAAGGAAGTGCAAGTGCAGAAGAAAGAGATGGTGTGTGTGGTGGCGTGTTACGTATTGAGAGGCTTGTGTATGAGTGTGCGAAAGAAGCGTGGAGTGGGGTTTTGGTACTGTTAGTGTGTAGGAGTTTCATTCACCGTAGTAGTTGGTTCACGAAGCAGTATAATGTGTAGTCAAAGTTCACCGGACACTCAAAAGGCAACGGACGATATATTCAGCCAGGAACGTGAGAGACCAAATGTTTGGGGAGAACTGTATGCAACTAAGAAAAGATTCCCATATTTAGGTAATGTTTTGTAGCTTGCTACATTGTTGTTGTTGTACTCCGTACATTTGTTGTTGTATTATGAGGTACGTGCTTGTAAAAGCGAGCAGGCCTAGACTACTTCAGTTTTTACGCCGGTTGTACA
The DNA here is from genome assembly GCA_013340265.1 of Coptotermes formosanus. Classification (NCBI taxonomy): domain Eukaryota; kingdom Metazoa; phylum Arthropoda; class Insecta; order Blattodea; family Rhinotermitidae; genus Coptotermes; species Coptotermes formosanus. The sequence continues at coordinate 46,048 of BLKM01012981.1, read as the reverse complement.
TAGCGTCATACCGCTGTTTGACGCTGTGTTTATAATGACAGCTTTTAGTGTGGTGACAGATATAAAGGCATTCCATGTATTTTAGTGAGCAGAATGCGGATCATCAGAGTATCATATATCGGATTCAGAAAGTGCTTACGGACAGTACTGTTACAGAGATGTTCCAAAAACTCGCTGTACTACATTGCACTTAATAACAGTGAAAATTACATTGTATATTAGTAATTCTTTCGCAGCTATGCAGTGTTTTCAAACAATTAAAATTACACAATGTTCAAAATGTGGGCGCTGGTATACACTAGTGCCATCACAGGAGCAATGATGCTGACTACATAAGCAACGTAACGTAACCTTACCTAGACTAATCTAATGTATCCCAAATTATTTTAACCCACCCATACTACCATAAACTGTCCGAACAAAGCCTAACCCAAAGTGATGTAAGCTCTGATGTCCTGAACTATTGAAGTGAAATTAAGTAAAACGAAAGAAACGGTGATCTCCCGAGAAGTGAAATATAGTGTGAGATGCTGGGTGAACCTTTCAGCTATACTCAAGGAAAAGTCCGTGCATTTCAGAGCCATGATCGGGTATTAGAAGCAGGAATAACAGTGTGTACATGTGGATATACATATGGTAAATGCAGTATAAAAGTAAAATGTTGGGTATAAAATCAAAAGAATTAATGTAATTCTTAAGTGGCAACATTACCAAGATGTGAATTTGCATATGGCTGAGCCCATGTACACTGCCACTGAATCAGTCAGTGATGGCACTGTAATACTCTAGAGCAGGAATATGTTATTACCAAATTAATATACAAAGTCAAGGAATAGACACACAAACTACACATATTTATGGGTGCATTTAAGGCCACAGTGTCAAAGTACAAGTCTGAATCCGCTCATAGAATGAAATAAAATAGCTCAGTCAAGTTGTCCCTGTGCATACCTGGAAGGCATATGGGGGGAGGAGTGGCTTAGCTCCACTCATTCTTAATCCCAGCACTGGTTGGAGGTGAGTTGTCAGCTTTACGATCTGGCTACTTTAGTCTGTGGGAAAGAGACCTGAGTATTCACTGAATAGGGGGGATGGGTCCAGCGCTGTTCTGCATGCTTCTTTTCTCTGCCTTGAATCAAATCAGAATTCTGTGGTTGTCCAGCCTGTAGGCTGGTTGCTGTAGTGAGTTTGCTACTTTATATACTTTATATATACATATTGAGCTTTTATGAGGGAGTCGGAGATTTAAAAATGGAGGAGTCCGAGTCCGAGGTTTTGTGTACCGACTCCACAGCCATGTTAAAACATAGCAAATAAGCTCACTTCATGGTTACTTATTGTATAGAGATTTCACTATATATACCTTTATAGATGTGTTGATTGCAAAAGAAATTGCATTTCAAAGTCAGAATGTGGTGTTTGAAGTTTGGGAAACTAATGACACTTTAATTGTTTACAGAACTGTCAGAAAATGAATATACAATTGGGCGTGCTCAGGACTGCAAAATTAAAATCTCATATTTAGAAGTTGAGGAGGATGTACTGCAGACTATTAGCAAGATACACTGCAAAATTGTAAAAGCAGCGCCAGAAGTGTACTTGGAAGATCACAGTTTCAATGGGACATATGTGAACAGTGAAAAAATTGGAAGAGGCAACAGGAGAATTCTAAGAAACTATGATCAAATCTCACTTGTAAAACCCCAGTTTAGAGGTACATGTTTTAATGAGAAGACAGTTACTTGATTGTAGCATGTAAGCTGTGAACATGATTTCTGGGTTCAACTTCGGAGAATGTGGCCCATCATTCTTACTCATTCTCATGGCAGCTACAGCAGCATGTAGGGGACAGACTTCAGCTGCGTCTCCTTTCTTTTCCACATTTTGTTATCATTACATTTTTTTTATATTTGACTTTTTCAGTTTTCTGCTGGAGTTAGCCACGAAAATTTGTGAAAACTTGAATTAAAAGTGGTGAATCATATGGTTCATTATCAGTTGTGCATAAGGGTCATGAGACCACAGCAGCAGTGCTTCCTGAATTAGTGCCAGTATTTGTGAGAAATCTAACTGGCCAAGGTCCGTGGTTCGAGTCTCGGACTGAGCTGCAAAAAGATGAGGTGATAAACTGGATGTTTTGCCATTAACCAGTTTATCTAATGACATTAAAATTAAATCGAATGTATTATTCAATTTTGGAGTGCGCGGCGAGGTTTGGCAGTTCGAACCTCTGATTGCTCTCCACACTTAAGCCTTGTATGTCAATTACTTAGATGGGTAGAGGCCTAACAGGGCTCATCCCCATTAAAGGTTTTAAGTTTTCTTCCTTGGTATGGGACAGGGAAGCAAGTAAATAGCCCTTTTGTTCGGAAAGAATTTCGGATGGGCTTGCCAGATGGCTACCGTTTTCTCCACCAAGGAAGTGACATTCCAGAATTTGAAGCAGTTGTAATTTTGAGTTTCACAAGGAGAATGTGAAAAACACAAGTGGACAGAGTGGTTTCAGCCAAATGATCTTGAGTTTACATGGTAGTAATTAATACTTTGAGGTGTGCAAACAATTGCAGGAATTTTATAATGTTATTGAAATAAACACAGACTCTTCAACAACAGAAAATAATGGCAGTGACCATCAAAGTGGCTGCAAACCCCGCTCCCCTGTATATTCCCTGGTAGGTATTCATGTTCCCGATGAGCATCCAGTACCTCTGTCGGGAGTTCAGGGTGGACGGTTACAGAACTTCCCTAGGCCTACCTATCACTATGGGACTGTTAAACTGTGAAATGTAAAGCATGTCTGTATGAAGGAAGTTCGAGTACAATTGTGTGATGACAGCAGATACTCATATTGTTGTGTATGTTTGGTAGTGTGCTGTCTTGTAGGTGGCTCTCAATGTACTTCCAAAGAAGAACTACACTGACGGTGGTGCCAGTGTGTTTCTCAAAACATTGATATTCACTTGCCAGACTACATAGTGCCACAGCTCAGAAGAATGTAATATTCATGGGGATTCCATTTGTCCTGGTTTTATGGGTTTTAAAGAGCTGTGTCCCGGTGTTAAACAAAATTTGTTTTAGGACACCAAGTGTCCTGGGTTTCACCAAGTCATAAAAATACAACATTTCTGAAAATGCATACGAACATTTTGACTTTCTCACAGCGGGAGAGCGCATCTATAGGAGTAGGGCAGTCATCAGCCAGCCACTAACAGGAAGGAACAGGAGAGGGGTAGAGAGACATGTAGATTAGTGATTGTAGAGTCCAGACTGACACTGCGTAGGATGAAGAACGGATGTGTAAAGAACAATGAATAAGGGAAGTGAGTTTGATATTCTTGTTCTTATTGTGGACAAACATTTGTTTCAGTATATCAATTTTTTATCATAGTTATCTCTTTGTAATAATAATAATAATAATAATAATAATAATAACAACAACAACTGTGCTTTGTACACTGCATGACAGTTTAAACAATACATTTTATAACCTGACTGCAGCCCCCTAAATGTTATTAAGTGTCCTGGTTTTTTGGTTTTTTGAAAATGGGGTCCCTAACTATTCAGTGCAGTAAGAACTTCAGAACCCATAACCAGTAAGAGAACACCAGTGTGGCTGTTTGTAAGTCTGGTGACATGTAATGCTGGAAAACCAACTGCACAAATCATGGCCAGACACAGTGAGGTGTGTCTTGTTTTTTGGAGTGTGATATGTCATGTGCTATTCTTGCTGTATCAGGAGAGCAGTTGAACAGGAAATATGTTTGGTTTTGACACTGACTCTGTGGGCTGCATTATAGCTGCATGAAGAAGATAAAATTTGTTCCTGTTTATTTCATGAAAGCATGCAGGGGCATAGGGGTATAACTCCACTCATTCTTAACCTTGGGGTCTAGATGGAGGTGAGTGGTCAGCTTCATGCCCTGGCCACTTTACCCACAATAAAGAACCTTGGTACATATTCAATAGGAGGCTTGACGGGGGGGGGGGGGGCCCCCGGGGGGAGGCCAGAGCCAGTCTGGACATTTTGGAGGAGAGAAAAAGCTCTTATCCCTGCCGGGATTTGAATTGTGGATTGTCCGGACTGTAGCCTAGCATGGAACGTGAGATGGTCATTATTGCAAGATTTGAGGTTCTCACAGAGGTGTTGAAGAAGATTCATATGTTTTGTGATGTTACACAGTATAACCGGTAAATAGTTGCTGATGGTCCTGATGAGTGCAGTGCCTTCACCATTGTAGGGTGAAGCAGTTGGCACTCTGTAATATTTCAGAAGACCCAAACCATCAACAGCACTGCTGTGAGACCCTCAGATCTCACACATTGAATAGTTACTGACATTTTGAAGTGTACGACATCCCTTTCAGCATCTAGCAGTCTAAGGAAGATGTTAGTTCTTGAGTACAGACGCACTGCACATCTCTGAAAAGTCGGTACCTTTTTACAAACTGACATGACATCTTAGAAAGACTTGGAATACATCATTGTTAGTTAATTATAAAAGTACTTACGTGAATTTACTGTCATCTTGAAACAAATCCAGGGGCGAACATGAGAAAACAGTGGATTCTTCCCTTCTTTCATTCATGGGATGACTCCAAAGGGATCTGTTTCTTTGTTGCTGCTGTTGCCAGAATTGTTGTAGTTAGTGCAGTCAAATACGCTTCCGTGCTGGCAGAAATGAGGCTGGTGTGTGGGACTGCTTGTATCGAATTGTTTTATTAAATGTGACAGCAGTTTTTGCCTTCCCTGTGGTCTGGTCTGGTGTGGTCAGGAATGATGCTTCCACACGCTTTGTTTCTGTGACACAGAGACGGCACAAATGTATGAAGAAGAATAATTTAGCACAGAGTGAATATATGAAACTGATTTGCTGCGTGCAGTTTTATCATATCTGGTGGTTTCTTTCATGGTAAGAACTGTGTTGTTACTTGTGAACCTCATCCAGATTTGAAAACTCCTTATGTCAGAGCAGTTTCCTATATGAAGCAGATATTTCCACCTGGCCATAAAATATTTCCCTCCTGTACTGATGAATTAACATTCACAAATGGACAAATTCTTGTTCCAGTTTTGGCCCATTTAAATCAGTCATCTGACCAACTACTTTCCTTTGACTTCAGTCCATCCAGAATAATGCATAATTAAACAAAAGCGGTGAGGTGCAGTCAGCACCGAAATACGCTTCTATTTTAGTACACGTATGATAAATGTACATACTGATTGGGTTTCTCTATTGTTTTTAATTTGTGGTGTTTCACAGTGTATGTCTATGTGGATGTCTACGCGGATGCGTCAGATAGCAATGGAAATTTTCCAGAAGAGGTTCGATCAAAGTACATCATTACGAGGGAACTAGGTGCTGGAGCTCATGGAAAAGTTTACCTTGTGTTTGAGAAGGTACACATAGAAATATAAAAGTAATAGTGTGTTAATGTGGTACTTTGGCAAAGGGAATCATGTGTTGATGTGCACAACCTGTGAAAGAGTGATGCAAATAATTACTCAGATGCCTGTGTTCCAGATGAGCATAGTGGTGAGATTTTTGAGTCCTAAAAGGGTGCAGTTTGAAATGTTAATGAACAAGAACAAAACACTCTGGAACATTATCGTACTGCTCTTATTTAAAATAATTTAGCTATTATTCTCCGTATTACTTTTATTTTATTAAATGTACCCTGCATTTCCCATGTCAGAATGTTAAAGAATTTGTAAAATGCTTTACAAAAATATGGAAATTATATTTAACCTTTAACCCTTTAAAGACGAAACGTAATCTGCTTTATATAAAGACGCTGTGCGTACTGCACTGTAAACACTTTCAGCCTCTGTTATAAAAAACAAATGAGTTGCTGATGTTTATGGTAAAAGTTGCAGTCTGTTCCGAGATATGTACAAAACACATAAACGCAATGTGGGTACCACGTAGAATTTTTTAATGTTAAACCTGGTGGTACGTAAAGTTACCGCTAGGCTTTAAAAGGTTAAGTGACTGGGTTGGTACATAAATTTTAAAGCAATATTTATGGAAAACATGAGTATGATTTTAACAGAAGGTAAAATTAAGCAGCATGTCTTAAAAATGCAGTAAATTTCCTTGTCTAAATATGTAAATGAATTTCTAGGGGTTTTTTAGTATGTGAATGTAGCTGGCTTAAAGTTGAAGGAGATAATGGAGTTTATGTGCTGAGGTGCGCGAGACTGTATAGAGATAGTAGCAAAAGCAGCCATTTTTTGCTCCATTTTTCTTTTAAATAAACTTTACCGAAATAATGAAGTTGTATATGTGTTGTGACAGCCTTATGAACATAAGGTTCGTGTTTACCAGTTCTCTGTAATTTGCTGCTGTGGCACTTCATAGTGATGGCATGAATTAAATGGCTGCCAAGTAATGATACAGTGGTGTGCATAGATCACTTTTTGGTATTAAAGGTGTTGTTGTTGCCATCATCATCATCATCATCATTATCATCACACCTAGCACAGTGAGACAGAGGAACAAATGGAAAGAAAGAATAGTGTATGAAAGGATTTTATATGTAACGTACATTGCATTGTTTTGCAGAAATCATGTGACCGATATGCCATGAAAGTTGTAGAAAAGAAGCACTTTGGCAACATTGTGGGACGAAACATAAATAATCCAGACAAGGTTATGGCTGAAGTTAACATAATGAGAGGCCTAAAACATGTAAGTAGTAAGAATATAGTGACAATCACTGTTCCAAGTCAATGTTATGTTAATATTAACCAGGACTTTGTTTGCAGCCATGCATCATTCAAGTGAAGCATGTCGTGGACACACCAGATGCACTGTACATTATTTTAGAGCTCATGGAGGGTGGTGAGCTGTTTGATCGCATTAGGTGTTCCAAACAGCTCAAGGAACGTGAGGCTAAGCTAATTTTCTACCAGATTGTTCAGGCAGTGAAATACCTGCATGATAAGCAAGTTACTCACAGGGATTTGAAGGTGAGTTGAAGTAATTTAAAAATATAGAGGTTGTAAAATTAATTCCTTTGTTGGATTTACTGTAAGCAAATGTGAAGTAATCAGAATGTGCACCATGCTGGGGTTAATGTATGAATGTTGGCCAGAAAATGAGTGTTCATGCCATGTAATTTTGTCACCATAGAATATATACTGATTGTGATTATGTCAGGGAAGCTCATTGCCAAGCAGTTTTCTGTTGAGCACAATGGCTGGTAACACAGGATGTGGGACTTCTATTAAGAGTGAATAGGAAAAGTTAATCCCACAGTATGATTAATATTTGAGTTGTGACAGGGACTGGTCAGAAAAGTAGTGAAAAGTAGTGGAGTCTTTGCAGTTCTTTTTGCAACAAAATACAAAGTTTAATGGTAGCAGCATTTTTGGTACTAGGCCCCAGAACTGTCTCTACATCATCAGCCTTTCTTGTAAAGATGCTACATCAGTGTTTGGGAACCAGGGTTCTGCAGAACATGGTTAGGGATTCCACAAGAAATTGTGGAATGAATAAATAAAAATGTTGACATACCACAGAAAATTTCAAATATCCTGTGATATGGCAGGAATGTTTTCTGGCAAATGGCAATATTTGACTAATCTCCACGTGCCACCATCTGCCTCTTCGTATCATTTTGGTCAGTTTATGTTTAAGGTTATATTTAGCTGTATTGTGTCTGTGTTTGTCTCATATTTTTACAGATCGGTTTCACCGGAGGCAACGAAAAGGCCCCACCCCCATCTAGGGTTTTCTGGCATGTAAACCATTTCATACATGGTTGTTCCTCAGGATATGAAAAATTCTTTTAGGGAGTTCCTCCATGGGAAAGGGTTTGGGAACACTGGTTGACATTGTGATCATCCAAACATCCATGCTTTGTTTTCAGATGTTATATTAATTTGTTTACCTAGAATGGCTCATTTACTGACACTTCAAAGTACAGTGAAACCCGGTTAAGAAAATTCCCGCCTAAGAAGTCAGGATAAAAAAGCACCAAAATTCCCCTATTTCATTAAAATTACCCTTTTAAGAAATTTCCTGCTTAAGAAATAGGATTTTCTTGGAATTTTCAAAATTTTTTTAACAGGGTTTCACTGTATATCACAGTAATAGGTATCCAGATAAAAACTCTGTGTGATATTGTGTATTTCTCATGTCTTGCAGTGGTCCCACAATACTCGCCCACAAACACACACACTGTGAACACCATGGCAATAAGTAGATACAACTTCCCTGTCAAGTATCTTGTGGAATACTGAATCTGAGCAAACCAATGAAAGTCAACACAGTGTCATTGTTGTTGAATAAGCATGTGCATATTACGGTTCCACTGTTGTGACTTCATGGGACGACCACATTTCAGTACTGTACATTCACAAATGTCCCGTTGGTTGCGATTCACCACCACCGCTAATTTGTGGGTGGGAGTGGAAAAGGCAATGAAGTCAGTAGCAAGATTGCATTGATGTCTGCTGTTTTTCCATGTAGCTTTCCCTTCTTTTCAACATAAATTAAATTATGAAGCAGGGAAAGCTACACAGCAAGAATGGTATATGGCTTAAGAATTGAGTATTGATTAAACTTTTTCCATATATGCACATATTTATCAATAAATGTTCATTTCTCAATAAGCAGTTGCTCTTGGTAAAAAGTTTGTGACCTCTGTAAGTCTGGTCTGTAGTGATAAATACTGAACAACAGGTTTTATTTTGGAAACTGGGAACAGTATACCAGTGGTTCACACTGTTCACATTCTTATGGAGAGTTTGTTTTAAATTAAGAAAACACAGCAGAGTTTCAGACAGAGCGGTGTAGCATTCTGGTTACTTTCCTATTATTTGAAATCTCAGGAGTACATGCCCACAGTTCCTGCTTATGAAGAACGAGTTTGTGTTCTTTTCTAGCCTGAAAATATTTTGCTGTCAAGTGACGAGCGTGAAACTCTCGTAAAAGTATCTGACTTTGGCCTTTCCAAGTTTGTGAACTCGCAGAGTATCATGAAAACGTTGTGTGGCACCCCTCTGTATGTTGCCCCAGAAGTACTTGAAACCAAAGGATTGGGCTCCTATACCAAAAAAGTTGATATCTGGAGCCTGGGTGTAATTTTGTTTGTTAGGTAAGTGTCAGTCAGACTGCTCATGTACGTGTGCGTCAGTTGGAGTTCTGTTTCTGCATCCATGTTAGAAATTATGGGGGCAAATCTGCATGCTTGATACAGATATATATTTTATGTATAGACTAGCATAGAACCTATTGAAATTTGAGCAGGTAGTTGTTACAGTTGTCAGTGTCAACAGTATTGGGTTTGGAGCATACAACATATTGAGAACACAGTGTCTGTATATATTCAGCATGCTCTGCGTGTAAAAAACAGACTTAGGTAACTTGAAAATTCCTGGAAAAACATATACTAAGATACCAAAGTTGGTAGAATGACAGTATGCACTAAATGGCATTGCTGACTAGATGCATGCTCTGATTTTTTTTGTGCAACGTTGCCCTCTCCAGTACTGACTCTAGCATACCTTGAACTGCCATTTATAGTTGCCATCTTCTGTCCCATTTGTAACTACTTCCTGATATAATAACAGAATAGTGATTGTTAGCTTCACACACACACACACACACACACATGTCCTTACATGGTTTTTCAGATTTTGATATATTATTACTCAGAGCTAGTTTATGTTGCACTTTAAAACACATACCAACTGAAAGACCAATTTAAAAAGTTTTACAGACAGTAGTTAGTCAGTACTGAAGTTCAGTGTGAGCACCGTGAGTGGCTCAGGCAACATCACACCTATATTAAACGTCTTGCCACACGTTACGGAGAATTTCGTTATCAGTTCTTGCACATGCCTCTCTGATATGTGTCTTCAGCTCATGGAGTAGTGGTTTATTTGGAGTAATCTTCCCCTAATTTTGTCAAAACTGTCACTGTACTGTAACAAAATATTTTGTCTTATCAGATGCCAACATGCAGAACACCTATTCTGTCCTGGATGCCATTTTACCGTACTGGCAAATGTAACTCCCCAGCAGACAGAATTTACAGCTGGCCCCAGTGTTGTACCAAGTTAAAACTTTTCTTGAATTGATCTTTCACATAGTTTGTACTTTGAAACGGTACCTAAAATGAGCTCTTAGTAGTGAAGTATGCAAATTGAAAGATCATTTTGTGGACATTCTGCACATGGAACATGGAGGTGCACACTGGTATTGGTCACTGTGTGGCGAGTGCTAAAGTTGAGGCACTTGGGCTGCAGATGTTCATATTGAAAGGTGAAATTACCTTCTGAAGGATGGACGCGGTTCAGGCTTCAAATTCGTAATGAATGCTCGATTGGAAATAAAGTTAATACTATGCTTTATGCAAAGATTAAGGCTACTGCCTAGTGAATAGAAGATGAATTACAATTTATGGCACCCCAAAACATCAGTGCAGATAAATATAAAATGAAAATCTTTACTGTCAAATCTGATGCTTTGGAAAATGCAGCTATGTTGTTATGTTAAAGCAGAATACAAGGGTACCTTCTGAGAATACAGACAGCTGGATCAATCGGTGCACTCACCTCAGGGTCCAGAGGCCAAGGGGGGCTCAGTTGAATACAGTTACTGTGAAGATGTAACAGTAAACGTAACTCTTTAATGGCAATGGCAAGTGTGTATGTATAGCAACATTCAGACAGGGTCCTCTTAGAATATATGTGCCATGGTCCCCAGACTATGTGAATCCTGGTGTGCAGGCTCTGGAAATAAAAGTGTGGTTTTAGAACAAAATAAATGGCATTATTGAGAGGATGAGGCCCTATGCTCCACATACAAGTTACAGGACAGCAGCAGCAGCATTAAGAGATTACGCATTGAAGAAATATTGTGAGAAGCATAGTTAAGAATTTATAGAATAGCAGTCACAGTTACTTTGAAATGTGATACTGAGGTCTGGGAATTGTAGACAGCCACCCAAAGTGATAGCCAGTAAAAATTGTACAATATTGAGGTCTGGCTATTGCTGACAGACATCAAAAGACTGGAAACAGCACAGAGAGGTCTGTCTTTAATGGACATTACAAGACTAGATCACCAATGGGATATAATTAAATGTATAAGTATTTTCAGGAAAGATGAGGTCTGCCAGAAGAAATATGATACAGACTGGAGACAGTACCAGAGGAAAGATTACATTGTTCAGAGATGTGACACTGTAGTGTGGCAAATATGCAGCAACATTTCAGAGAAATGTGCTGTTTCAGTGTTCAGTGTAGAAGTTACCTCATCTCATACACCTGAACAGTTAACACCAATCATAATGCTACAGCCATTCAAAATAAATTTTGTTGTTCCACTTCATAATGTATGTGTGTGTATGTATATATATACTTGTTAATTTTGCAGTTTGAGTGGCTACTACCCATTTTCAGCAGACTACCTGCCTTTACCACTGAATGAACAGATCTTGAAAGGAGTGTATTCATTTCCACAGAGGTATTGGCACGGAGTGTCACCTGATGCCATTGATCTGATTAGAAAGATGTTGACAGTTGATCCAGAAAAAAGGATTACAGCTGATAAGATACTTTGTCACAGGTGGCTACAGGTAAATGAGACCGTATTATTAAAACTTGTATCCAGTTCCTTTCCATTTGTGTACCCAGCTGTGATAGTAGTGTCAAAATACTGGGGCTTGTTAAACTCGGTAAGTGGTATATTTTGAGACTCCTGTACCCTTCTTCATAAAAAATGACTGTGGATTGTCCATCCTCGTTCATGACATGATTGGGTTAACCCGTGGTGTGAGCTTGTGTTTACAGGATATGTAATTTCGAGTGTTGACTATGGTACTTGATGTGTTGCCAGTTTTGGTAGTTTCTCTTATTCCTGTAGGTGAATATTAGGTAACAGACTCCAACAAGCTGAGTCTTGAAATGGACAGTCTCTTGGCTGGTCAATTCTCCATCTTTTATCAAGCCCAAAGGCTTGTTAATGTGGCGACAGTAGTTTGCTGCTAGACCTTGTGTTGAGCCAGATAAGTCCAATTCATACCCTGAATGTGTTCCTTGAGGTTTCCCATTGCTTACATTATTCCAAAGAACTAATCAAAATCCAAGGTTCTGTATAATACTTCGTAATATCATGCATTTTTATGTTCAGTAGTTATTACTCTCCCTCCCAGCATGTAAGCTCAAGGACCACCTGTTGCCAACTGTCCACAATTGCTTATTTGTCACATTCTGAGGAACACTTCGTATCTGGAGTCCCTCCAATTGCAAACAAGAGGGTCATGATGACAGGGTACACACTAAACAATATTTGACAGTCATGTCTGTAATTTTTTTCACCCCCAGATTTTAAATTGATAATGACAACACTGAATTAAATAATGCAGTTTAAACTGTGCCAAACTTATCATAAATGAAAGTACTTAAAAATAGAAGATAGCTTTAGTAAGTTGTGCCTTGTGAATGTTATGGTGGAAATTTATTTTGTTGTGTATAGGACAAATGGTTGGAAAAGACATTTCATAAGCTGGTCAAGGAGGAACGCATGGCCAGACAGAATGGACTCTGTGATGACGAGCATTCTCCATCACAAAAACGTCTGAGGCTTGATGGAGAAGACACACACTGCTAAGTTTGAATTATTAAAACAAATATACCGGTGCTGAAGGGGCTGAAAGTGCTGCAGTATGCCTCATCTGTTAAAGTACAAATTAATTTAGCATTAAGTGAGAAGTGCACTGCTCACCAGATGACTTTGTTACCTAATTTACTGTAACAGATTCTTAAACATGTTCATTGCCACTTAGCTGCCTTATCCTAGTGATGAAGGTGTAGTAACTGTTTGAATCTGTCTCCGAGGTATGTGAGATTTGAGATTTTCATGGTATAGTTTGGTAGATAGTTACCAGCATATTGGAAGAACCTGCTGGGGCCAGTCTACCGAACTACACGGTAAGGTGTTGCATCTCAGAAGTGCAGTCTGAAATAGTTTCTTACTGTGTTACCATTTCAGGCTACACACAAACATTGTTCACCACTGTCCATGAGTTGAAAATTTTTGTGTCTTTATACAGTATCATCTGTTTGTGCATGTGTACATGTACATTGCAGTGGATGTGCTAATAAGAAATGTTATGTGACTGATAGCTGTTGTCAGCAATTGGTTTTTGCTCACATTTACTTAAGTACTGTTACCAGAGTGAGCTGCAGGTTCATATCATGTTTGTATTATTTTTGTAATATGATATAGTGGCCAGTGGCATGTGAACTGCAGTTCAGACACTTGAATTGTGTGGTTCCTGAGGCATTAGTTTTAATGCTGTGATCTTTTTAAGTTTTTGAACATATTTTTTATAATGGATGTTACAGAGAAGTGAACAAAACACACTTTACCACATATCCTTTTTCACTTCTCTTTTCTAAGCTTTTCTTGTACCATGCTATGATACAAATGATGTTAGTGAAGATATAATTACTGATTGATTTTGAGTGATTGTTAACAGAACTCCAGACAAATGTATGACAGTTATCACATTAGCCTAGCCCCAACTTTCTATTATGAGCCTTTTCCTGGGTACTGTTTAAAAGTAGAATGGTAAATGAGGAACTCACAGCAGTCTCTTAAATCAGCACTTGTATGTGTCAGTGGTAGCACTAACCTGTCACTCTCACGATTGCACAGAGGCTGTGATTATAGTAAAGTGTAGCTTCATACTGTTGATTATGACATGACACTGAAGTTAGAAATTCAACAATGTATGGAACGCCAGTTCCTTATGTTACTTGAAAAATGATAAGAAATCACTATCTGCAATTTTTAAAACATTCCTCATGTAATCAAATTTATGGTTTTGGTTCTAACTTCAATGCACAGTCCAAAAACTGTTAACTGAATAGACAAGGTTATCATGTTTGAGCAGTATGATGAAATCATTTCCCATGACATACAAGTGAATAATTTGCCAGTTTTAATTATTGCTCTCATGTGAAACGACACAACTTACAGTGGCATATCTTTGATATGCTGCCGCAAAAATGGAGTGTCTGAGAAACTTACCAAGGTGACAGTTCCTTATGTTAGGGCGGCAAGTGACAAATTATCACTATGTACAAATCTGCACCTGACAAAATGAGATTTCATGTCTTGTCTCTTGATTGTACTCCAGTTTCCATTCTGGAGGCTATACCACCATTGCCATTACTGAAACAGTATCACATTTTAAGCCTTAAAGGAATGTAATCACTATACATTGTACATTCGTCAGATTTCTGTTATAATAGTTTGTATTCATACTCTTACAGGTCAGTTGTTATGTAACTCCTGCCTAGGTTATAGTTGTATTATTTTTGTATTTCTTTACTGGGTCCCTTATACAGTAATTATAATCCTACATTTGGTTATTACATAGCTTAAACAACCCTGTAGCTGGTTTTCTGTCTCTTGTAATTGGATGGAATTTGATTAATTTTTGAAATTATGTCAGTAATGAACAACTGTAATCTTTTGTTGCATTTTATGTTTGGCATAAGTGCTAATGTAAAAAATCCTTATATGCTGCATTGAATACAGCAACTGTTTTGCATACTGATGATCTGAAGGTATGACAATTTGTTCTTTATTTGCATTATATTGATACAGAAGTAAATTTTTGGTTGGTTGCAATGTTGACACCACTGTTCAACAATGACCTTAGGTTTTCATGGCGTGTACCACATCATATGTTGCAGCTGTTGCAGGGTTTGGTTTACATTTTAGTCACCCTCTTCAAAGAGGGTGTTAACATATGATGTTGCTAAACCTTCTAGGCCAAACTAACACAGCACACCAGTAGACATTATAACTGCTGTGTGAAGCGGTCTCCAGCACTTGTTACAGTACTGCAAATGTCTTCATAGGAAATATACCACTTCCCAAGTTGTGTAATTTGCAAAGTGTGTACAATAGCTGTGATTTAAAAGTTTGTTCACCTAAAGTACAAGAATTATATTAGCTGTTGTCAGCCATTTATACATTTTATTGTATCACTTTTTATAGAAAATAAAGTTTTTGTAAACATATCATTAGCCTCATGTATTGTTCATGAAGAAAACCACTATTTTTTGTTAAGTTGGCCCAGCAGTGATGTACCTGTCAGTAAACCACAAAGTATGAGGTGTTATGCTCTCAGATGTCGCATAAAAAAGGAATGCTTCTCCACAAAAACACCACAGCAACAGGCATCTGTCATGCTTATATACAGCCTTTTACGCTTCCAGCAGAAATGATGTCTTCTTTTCATCCAGATTACTTCCTTGGGGTGCCGTAGCATTGCAATAGCAGTATGCTTTCACTGGTGTGCCACAGTGTTGAGCATTCACTCTTATGCAGTAGTGACATGCATTCACTGTTGCTGCATGGTCCAGGAACTCAGGAGGAGAATGGTGTCACAGTATGCCATAAACAACAACTTATCAACAGACTGCTTGGAATCCACCATTTAGCCTGGAGTTTTCGCCTAGTGATTTCCACTTATGTGGATTACTGTGGAACCAGAGAACAAAGAAATGCAATCCAAGGTGTGCTTCATGGGAATCAGAGGTGGTGTATCACTGGGACAAATATCTTAGTTGGTCTGGCAATTACATATGGAAAGAGGATTTATGCAATGTTAAACAAAGTTCTTCAGCTTTATAATTTTCCTACAGTTTTACATTAGAGATATTTATTCTAAAATACAATGAGGCCATGCAAAGAAGTCCCATGGATAGTAGGCAAGACGGCCGTTAAGGGCTCTCTCCTCCTACCATAATATTTTCCTCCAGCATCCACAGGCCTATGTCAACCAGACCAAAGAATTTGTCACTATCAACACTCTACAAACAGAACGGTTACACAGTGGTAGGGAATTACAGTCACAGAAGCATAACAACCCAACTGAGATATGGAAGCAGATGATCATCAGACTTGCTGCAGCCTTGGGACAGTCGGCAAGATCTTCACTAGATGAAGTTGGCAGTGAATTAATTACACTCTCCTCATTTTATCGATCATTGGTAAAATATTTCTTCTCAAGATGGAGAAACATAAACTCGTGTTTTCAATAATTATTAAAATAACATAATATGTTTCATTATACTGAAATTCTGGGAGCAGAACAATCATGACAGAGCTGTGTGATTAACTGCTGTCTTCTCGCACTTGAGCCACTGAGCTACTAAATGCATGAAAAGTCATAAGGCCATATTCCGTCAATGTACCACATAATAAACGATCAGACCTGAGCCTTTCATCATCGGCAGTGTTGAGGAGGGACAGACTTAGATCATGGATATTGACAGGTAAAGTTTCCGAGTCCAAGATGATCCTACAAAAATAGTGACTTGTCTCATACTAGAGCTCAGCACACTTTACACTTTTGCCAGCAACATGATGTTAACACAGAACTTAAAAATCCACCTTCTAAAAGTGAAATTGTTCTAGTGTTGAATTATGCACCACACAATGAAGATGCATGGAACGGAATAAATACGGCCTCTTGCATTCTGCATCTTTGCACTCTGAGGTAATTCATCAGATCTATGCCCCCAGCTACTTTACCTTCACAGAAAGATCTTCAAGTGCCCATGAGATAGGTTAAGTGGGCCCCATCTGGTCACAGTAGTGAAGAGAGGAACCAAACCCCTTTTGTCCAACCCACAGGCAGCCAGTACACTGACTGAGCAAACCTCACATCTTCATTCTGAATGTAATATATGTACAACATAAGACTGCAAATGGTTTACTCAGTAACAATACACAGGCTTTATTAAGGTGTTCTGTACTTTCAAGATATCATTATTTCACAGTACGTGCATAAATGTAATTTTATTTATGCATGTAACAAAAGTGTGGCCTTCACTGTACCGACTTTCATGAAACAAACACTCAACAGCATTTCACTGTACCGATTTTCATGAAACAAACACTCAACAGCATTTCATGTACACACCTTAAATTGACTGTCACCAAAACTGGACAATGAATGTGGAATGTACAGTACAGTACAGTACAGTACAGTATGACATTCACTCGAGAATGTTCTTAAAACAATCAGTCAATAAATTTGTGTGGACACCACCTGTACCAAACATTATCCAAATTAGACAAAAAATGTAGCACATAAGGGCCAAATTCACTTATGTCCTTATGTAAAGTATGGCTTTCATGGCACTGATTCCATGAAACTCTGAAGTGCTCAATGGCATTAAATGGACATCTTTATCAAAGAAAGTAAGACTCTCATTGAGTCAGGTTTTACTAAACCCAAGCTTGCTGGACAACTTTCATACAGGAATATTACAAATTTCATGAAGACCTGAACTATTTAGTCACTGATACTGGTCACTGTTCCACACTTACTGGTTTGAATGGTTCTGTAATCCAAGAACATGTCAAAACATCTGTGAACTATTACCTGCGTGACATCTATCATCTTGATAGAGTTTTACTGCGTCCCCACCTGCCGTCAGACATTTCTACCACTGCTGGAAGCTTCGCAGGTGATTGGACCTGCATCATGTAATAGGAGAGCTTTCATTTTTCATAAGGGGGTGGGGGAAGTGTGGAAGCAGAGTGGTACCAGCTTGTACCATAACAACAGAATGGACTGGCCAGTTCCCAGATTCAAAAACACAAAAACAGTTATGGTGCATTATCCTGTAGACATTATGCACTGTTGGAATGAGTTCCAGGCAATAATGCCCTCTCTAACAGAAGACATGGGGCTCCTGCACCTTCTATTCTCTGTTTATTGTTGGCTGTCCCTGAAACACCTGAACTATTTGCACACTGCCGTATGACCCACAATATTTTTATATCTCCCTAACCGGAAACGCCTCGACCATTTGTACAGTACATACACTGCAATATGACCCAAGGTCTTTGTATGTGTCAAAATAGATCTGTAGTAGCAGCTTCCTACACAGAAAACGCTGCATCACTTGAGGCTGTTGAAGATGTTCGCAGATTTCTTGATATATCCTCCAGTCAAGCAAGTTCATAAATATCAGATATAGTCAAAACCTGGTATAGTGCTACTTATGGATGTAACTTGGCTAATAACACTGGTGGGAGGAATCAACCAGAGGTATTAGGAACTTTATGAAGTAGTTGAGTTAGAAAGAGTGGGAAGATTGGTTTGAACAAATCCCTAATATACACATGCTCCTTTCCCCCGCTTTCACCCCAATTCCTTTTATTTACCTATCATAAACTTAGTAGCCAAAAAAAGAACTATTCTTAGTTAGCAAAAATATTGGGGGGGGGGGGGGGG
>BLKM01012981.1:5837-27667 GCA_013340265.1 Coptotermes formosanus | reverse complement strand
AATATATTAAACAAAACTATGTTCTTATTTTGTAAAAAACATCTTTTTTGTTTTATATGTCAAGTGGGGGGGGGGGGGGGGCGCCACCCCCCCCCCCCCCCCCCCCCCAAGTTATGCCTATGATGCTACTGTTTGTTCACTGAAATTTGTGGTGGTAAATCAAAATACTGTTAACATTTTTAAACTGATAAAATTGACTTATAATGCTAAAAAGATGTTAATTACAAAATAAGAACATAGTGGAACAACATATAATAGAGAGTAGTACTTCCAAATCATCTCCATTCCACTTGTGTTAAATACTTCTCAATTTTTATTTGAATTTCCTTCTCACTAACTTTAGAAACAGCAATGTCCAGGTCTACAACATGCAGCAAGGCATTCTATTGGGCGTTTACAGCATATATGCATGTTCCTTTGGATTTTCTGTTTAACTTTTATTGTCTGATGACTAGTGACTGTATAACCCCTTGCACTGTTGGGTTGACAGTCTGGTTTACCTTGGAATCATGGTATGAGTACTAAAAAAGTGTGCGGCTGGCCAGCTGGACTGCCCTCATGCTACTGCAATAGTGCACGACACGGCCAGTGAGGGTCAGCACATGTGTACTACAGTGACCAAGTTCTTCTGATTAATACCTTCCATTTTTGCACGAAAGCCTAAGCAGACTTGGGAAACAGATTATAGGTTGACTCTGTTCAGTATTCACGGGGTCATCTTGTCAAATAGAATGCAAGTAGCCAGTTTTCAATTAATTTAAATGTAAAAATTTTTAAAGTGATTCATCATATATACTATTTATAAAATTAACTCGAGACATGTAACTAATCAGCCTTAACTCAGGAGAAGTTATTATCCTAAATACAGGCTTTTCTTCGTTACTCCGCAGCTTTAAATTACAATTTGTATGTTGACAAGAACCACTGACATACTTCTCTGCTGCACTAAGTGCAATGTATTTTCTGGGCCCCACTCAAAAAACAATCATTCCAATAGCATACGAAAGTGCTGTGGGCTGCAGACATGTAACAAACGAGGTAATGTGTTAAATTTACCCATTTCTGCTGTGAAAACCTGGATTTCATAAGGAAAGTAAAAATACACAATCCTGCCATCTTGTGACAATTCAGAAATTCATGATTTATTTTCTACATTAATTTAAACTTCGTGTGGAAAGGCGTAGAATATTTAGGAACACTAAATCAGAATGCTGTACACTCTCAATGCATGTGAAATTATACAAGCCTCCATGACACTTCCCCACTCAACCAAAACCCACAGAGAACAGTTCTGAAACAATGAATATTATATGATACACATCACCATTCAGCTGGTCTCATACCCTCTTGCCAGCAGTCTGTCCTGTTTAATGATATGCAACTAAAACTTCTAAACCAATGTTACTTTCTGCTCTTCAGAAGTAACACAGTATTTCAAGTGATGTAACATGCAACACTATTCTTCTAATTTTGAACATCATGCAAATGGCAGAAATACAGAGTGATTCATACAGAATGCCTGGGGCGTTTTTGCCTGTGATTCCTGAATGATGACCTGAATCGGAAGCAGATGGAACGTTCTTTGGAAGAATTGCCTGTTTGTGCCTGTACTGTGCATGTGTAACTTGCTGCTGTCTCAAAAGATGGCGCTCAGTGCATGCGTCATGAAATTACAGGCCTCAATGACCCCAGCGTTGTCTATGAATCACTCTGTACATGAAAACTGGCAAATTTTAGAGACTAATTCCAAGGTACATCAAGAAATTACATTCTCATGCAACACTGAAATCAGTTAAATGCCTTAAATATAAGGCATGTTATCTCAAAATCAGACTATAAAAATTCCAACCAGCATTTTTTAAAAAATCATTTGCTTTTATGGATTGTGTCCATCACTCTGTGTTAAAAAGTAAGAACACTATCTTGTGGGAAGAGGAATGGCCCCCGCATAAGCGTGACTTGGCTAATAAAATTGTGGGGGGGGGGGGGGGCAAATTGACCATGGGTACTAGCAACTTTATTTTACGAAAGAGTCAAATTTGAAAGAGGGGAAAATTGGACCCATAAAACGCAAGTTTTTCGTTTTCTTTTTTCTGTCTATTTTTGTATTTGCCATTATTCAATTCAGTAACCAAATAAATTATTCCTAGGTTGAAAAAATATTGGGGGGGGGGCATTTTCCCTCTTTGCCCACCCCCCCCCAAGTTACGCCTATGGGCCCCTGTCCGCCTGAAAGCAAGGTTCAAACCTACTCACGTGGGTCCAATGGGTAAAGTTATTCTCAAAATCTAAGCATCCTATATTCCTTCTTAAAACTTCAAATTTCTCTCTATAAATGGCGTGAAACTGTAGTGTGAATAACAAAACTACTGGAAGAATAACAGACACACAGGCAAATCACCCATACATTTTTTACACTATGAAAGAGTTCCCGTTGGCATGTAACTTCAGTTTCGCTCAACCAGCAAAGCAAGTAACTACAAAGGCAACACAGGCCTTTCTGTCTTATTACAGAAAGTGTACATATTCGAATGTTTCAGTGTAATCAAACGTGACAATACCTTGTGTGACCAGCTGCATCAGTTCAGAGTTCAAGACAAGTTTTTTGGACTAGTGTTGCCGCCATTTTACAAAAATATCGATATAACGTTATATGCGATATGCTAGCGATCGATACTTCACTAAGCGACATCTTCAGCACGAAATATCGGTATTTGGATATCGTGTAACTTGCTTGCGTTAGGCTGCCTTGCAGCCAAACACTCCTATCAAGAACTTCTTTGTCCATGCCCAAGGCAAAACAATTTTCAAATTCAAAGAAATGCAGGCCTACACATGAACAAATTTTCACATGAGAACACAAGTCCCTTATTTCTTGGGTACATAGTTTTGAAAATATTCATATGAGAATACACTTCGTATTTCAAACCATTTTATTGGTAGATCATAATTCACATTACATAAATGTTAACTGAAGGACCGATATTCCTTGCGTATCGAGCTGAGAAAAAATTAACCTTGAAAGCCTTTCGCCACGTAATCAGTTTCTACGCTGTCAATATAAACCCCGCTTGGGAAAACAGCAGTTCGGACGGCACTGACGTAGCAGTTTTTGCTAGATACTGTTTAGCAATTGCTGCTAGTTTGCCATAGAGCTCTCTTCCAAATGTTTCCCCGGTATTTTCGGGGATCATCAGCAACTGGGCAGGTCTGCTGCGGATGGAACTGGGACTGAAAGTTCTGTCTGCTGCAAGGCACAATGTTGAAGTGAAAGGAGTACTGACTGTAGTTACTGAACTGCCATTTGTTGTAGTACGGCCACTGTCCGTCGCATTAAGACTACATGTCTAGGGAAGCATAGTCTAAAAATGATGTAAAATTTGCAAAAATTAAAATATTCAAAAATTGTTTCGTTAATTTTTTAAACGTTTCTTTGTAAATTATACTTACAATTTCACTATCATATTTAAATTTAAATTCCATATTTTTTGTCCCCATTATCCGCGTTACTTTCCTTGTTCGGCTCTTCACGTTAAATATTCCTTTTCGTGAGCCTCTCTTTAAGCGACGGTGAAAACTTACACCTTTCCTAATGGACTTTAAAGTTCGTCGTGGTGCTACGAGATCTTATTTCGTTTTCGCCATGTTTACATTTGCTATAAAATTTTCTTTTTTAAGGAAATGTTTCCACACGATGCTCTCGTTCTGCTTAGTTGGCGCCATGTTTAATATACAATACAAAATATCGGTATCGACGATATTATATTAAAAAAGTTGTATCGATTTATCGATATTTCACACAGTAATATATCGATATTTTTATATCGTCGATATATCAACGGCAACACTGTTTTGGAGCCCTTGTCTGCCTCCACCATCAGAGGATGACTTCCCGTCTTATGTGATGATGGAGACCGATCTGATCTCTGGAACACGGCACCTTCATTCTTAACTGACACACCTAATATTCTGCTCGGAGATTTTGACATTATTTTCATAACACAGTTTTTAAACTCAAACATAAACTATATATAGTCTCAGGGTCAGCCCGCCCAGAAGAAAAATTCTGGGTGCACCTACGTCACACAACGTGCAAAACTTCATCAAATTAAGTACTCACTGGTATCTATATGTTGTAAAATACACACCACTTCTGCATGTTGAGTAGTTACATGAGGACTTGCTGCTGAGAAGTAATAAAGAATGTAACAGCTACTTCAAAAGTAATTTCAAACAGTCATCAAAGATTTGCATTTTTTGAATCTGCTAAGAAATTCTGAAGCCTGTAATTCTGTTTTTTTTTCTAGACATTGTGATCTACAGGCTCATATATTGGAAGCTCTGACTTCTCACATATGACCATAGGATGTCTTTCCATTCCAACCAGTACAGTAACACTGCAAATGTCTGAGTAAAACAGACAGTATTTGCAACAAAAATAACAGTTCTCTACATGCAACTTGTTTAATTACAAAGTGCATGACTGTGAAAAACTGAACATTTTTTAAGCCCTGTATGTTTTACAGGGCATGTACGCCACACGTTTCACTGCCGGCAGTAGCCCAGTGAACAACCAGGTGGTTGCCCATGCATGGAACACAATCTGGAAATGCAGGTACTCCTGTAGGACACCTATCAATGCTTGTGCAGCAGCAACTTGCCAAGCACAGTACTGTGCTCTTGTACCATAACATTTTTACTGTTTTCAGCAGAAGAAGGATTGGGCAGAGGACTGTCACAAAGAATGCTGCAGCTTTCAACACTCTGCTGCAGAAGACACAGCCACTGAAGGGCTTCTTTCTTAGTGCTGCCAGATTTGAGATAAGACGACATCTGTGAATATTCTGAATTTGCGTTTAGCATTTGTTTCAGGCATTCTTTCAGGTTTATTATATCGTCAACAACAATCACACTTATGCAGGGTACTCAAATATTATACTAATATCACTGAAACAAACCATGTTTCTAGAGTATACAGCCTTGCAGCTATTCTGTGGTTACAATACATGGTACGTGTAATGTTATTTCCCATGATAAATGTTTTGTGCTTTCACGCTAGTACTTAGGAAAGTATGTGCACAATGCCCAGTACAACTCCCTACTGAATCCTAAATGATTAAATTTTAAGTAATCCTTTACCATGCACACTATTTAATGCAAATGTACAATCACCCACATACAATGACCTGAGTCATTAAAGACAGCCATTTTTTCTTATTTTCTGTATCTTATTGTCTGTATCAAGCACGCTACATGTCTACATGTGTATTAGCACACTAAGCCTTCTTACAAAGAATAGTTTATCTGCCACACAACAAGTCTGCTGTAATAGAACTGGTTTTTGTTACTTCTGCATGATGTATGTACACAGTGTTTGCAGATTTTCAATTATAACACACTAAATACCGCAAGTATAACAACCATCGATTACACGTGTTTCAACCCACTCCAGGATGGCTGCCTTGTTACCGCAGACCTCTCCTGATGCAATGCAATCAGTTACAACTGCTCCACAGGTCACCAATTTAACCTGACTGTTGCCAATCTAGAAATTTTTGCTGCTTGGCTAGTGGACAACATTACAGGTAACATGACGGAATATGATCAGTAGCTAATAAAGTAAATACATACATGGGTTTAGTTACTCTGTACAGACAACTGTTCCACAACAAAAATGTTTTGGAAAAGTAACTTGAACTTGAAATAACAGAACACTAGCCAGATGTTTGCTTTTTGAAATACAATGAATGGGCAAATGCATATGAAAATTCAACAGAAATTCCTGGACTAAGGAAAGCATTAGATAAGCCATTCAGGCCATCAGGAAACATGGGCACGCAGAAAGCTAGTGACTGTTTAAGAATCTTAGAACAGTGAGATGCTGGCAAATGGGAGGTTAAAAACATCAGTCCTATATTTGATCAACAAATTCTAGGTTTGAGGAGACTAGTTTAGTTTCATAACAGGACACACCAGTGTGACTGTCAACGTAATGTTTACAATTTCTACTGCATTCCAAAGTGTCAAAGCAGTACTCAAGGGTTTAAAAGGAAAACATGATACGGTTGCATGTCTCATCGCCCTCCTTTACCCATGTAGCTGTTTGTTCAACAGTACAGTAAACAGGCAGCTATTTTATCCAAGGGTTGAAGTAAAATGGTCATTCTACAATTTCTGAAATGCTCATATTTCAGGCACAGTTTTTCAAAAAATCTATAATCCTATGAAGGCATACTATTGGACAAGAAAAGACAGATTTACTCATTCTGAACACTGGTACTGCATGAAGATGAATACATGTTTTGTTAATAATGTCTTCAATTACTGGTTTTGCTTTATGTCACTAGAGGAAACAGAGTATAATTACATGAAGAATGTGTTAAGTTGACCATTTTACATAAGGTCTAACCTGCAAAACTGGTTTCTATTATCATTTTCTTTGACGCATAAAATAGCACATTTTACAAGTGCACATCATGATAGTATACTTCTAATGTATACAAAAATACCACTTTTCTGTTTTCTCGTTGCTACTGCATACCTAACAGAAAATGCCCACTGATACTATAAAATTTACTCCCTGCTCCTGTCAACACATACAGCAACTATCACTACGAACACAATGCACAGATATTGCAATAAAATTTTTACAGGTGATTTAAGCCTCTACTTCATATCTTCTTTCTTAATTCAAGTAACTTTAATTTCTTGATCTGCCTCTCATATCGTGTGAGGAAAACAACCAAATCCCAGAAAAAGAACAGGTATTGTGGCTTGTACACACATAAGAATATCACGCTGCAACACACTGATGTGTGCTCTGATGTTAACCTACATGCTGCAACACATCAACATGCGCACTCGTGTTGACCTACAAGTTGCAACACACCAAACACGGCTGGTGCATGTGGCTGACAACCTACCACCTTAATGTGCCGATTGTCTAGAAATCTGGAAGCCTCGACCTCCTGGAACTCTGAGGGCCTGTTCAGATCTGTAATGGGACTGCTTTACCATTTAATTTGAGTGTGAGCAAGACAGATTGGTGGATAATACATCCTAACACACAAAATTTTTGAATATGCTAGAAAGTTGAATCAAACAGATCATGATATGACAGTGATGCTGATTTTAAGGCATCACTGTTGTCACATCATCAGCACTATTACCTGTTTATCATCATCACAACTGTCAACCATAATCTGTGTCACTGTTCTCTAATTTACAATTACTGGCTCCAACATTTTGTCATGGCCAATTTCATTTACACAAACTTTTTGCACACTTTCGGCATGCTTTACACAGCAGGCCCAGGAATCTCGAGTTACAACATCAGTAGCTCCATTGACCAGTTCCTCCACTTCTTGTCTTGTAAATTTTTTTTATTTGTCCCTTTTCATTTCACTTCAGCCCACAAAAGTTCTGCTGGGGTGTGGTGGTAATGACAAGGATAAAGCCTTCCACTGACAGGCTCATCTAGTTAATATATTCTTTCCATGTTTCTGAAAGGTAACACTTACTGTAAAAGCCCAGGTTCTGTTTCTGAAAATACAATTCTCTTCTTTTGGAATTAGTCCTTATTTCATTTCCCCTTGAAGAAACTCAGCTCTCTGTCTGCAATAACAGTTGGCAGCTTATGTCAGTTATTGTCATTACGCTGTCCCTTCCAAATAGCTACTAGATGTGTTTAAAAGCAAGTCCCTTAATCTGCCAGAAATTTCATGGTAAGCATAAGGTGATAAAAACTGAAACACCCACTCACTCTTACATACAAACCCTGTACTTGCTGACTCTGTGTGACATGCAGCAAGTCTCATTTCTTTCCCTAGAGGAAGCTAAAGTCTTGCCATATATATTTTACTATGTGGTCTTCATTTACCCAAGTTTCATCCCAATAAAGCACCAGCCATTTTTCCCAATACCCTACTAAAGTGCATTTTTCACAGCCCCTCCATTAGTGATTTACACCCATTATTACTTTCTAGCACTTCCAGCCTACACATTTCACTACCCTTAAAAAGGCATGAAACTGAGCCGTTACAAGAAACTTTCTCTCTGACAAGTGTTAACTGTTTGAAAGTTGTCTATGTCATAAAATTCAAACACAGTTCCATACCCATCTTTCTCACAATCAACTAAATCTGCTGCTCTCTTAGGAATTCCATTTCTTTCTTGATGACAGCAGACATATTTACTCAACTAAGAGTTCTAGGAATGCTTGATTTACCCTACAAGTTCTAGAAACACTTGATTTACCCTACAGCTTCTAGAAACACTTGACTTACTCAAGCCACAAGCTACAGCTGTTGGGTCTTGGCACAAAGAAAAAGCCAGGCTGCTTCATTCTCCCACAGGCATACAACAGTCAAAGATATTATACAAACACATTATTATCTTATGAGCCTGACCAGAGATTACAATACCACCTTCATCACCATTGCTTTCACCTGACTTACCTACCAGATGCATCTTTTTTATACAAGTCACCATGTTATGTAGCAAATGCTTTAAGAACTTGTACTTCACAACAGCATCTTACCCGTTACATGCACACAAACATATTGCAGATTATGTATTATTTTTTAGTTGGTGACAGCACTGTTTAGTGTAGCATACCAAAAAATAGCACCAGTGCTGGAGTAATTCATGTTGTGATTTCCTCTTCAATGTTCAGAAATGCAGCAAGAATTAAATTGTGTATCTTAATAATCAATCAGGTTAGAAATATGGGACTATAACCATGGGCTTTTTGGAAATATATTCTGTGTACAAATTATTTGTAATGTGAATTATGATGAATTATGAATATATATATATATATATATATATATATATATATACATACAAGACACAGCAAAAAGTCATGCTCTTCAGGACTGAATAAATGTTAAAAACGTGACAGAACTGAAACGGTTGTAGAACAAACTTCTGAAGGTAGAAACATGGGGATTACCCCAGCATATTCTGAAATTAACAGCTGCTTGCCTTTAAAATCGTATCTGTTTGGAACCTGGAAAATTTGTCTGCGCTCACATGATGTTTACATTTGCCTGTCACTCTGGCCTACCAGTCTCGAAATGGGGAATGCCACACAAATTTGGTAAGGCAGTTCATACTAAGTAACAACACCATGCACAAAATGAGATTTTAATCCTACTCTACTGAGTTCTTATACTGAAGCCCACAAAAGAAGCCAAACTACACAGCCTGTACATGTACCACGTAGTGCATGTAACAAAGTTGCTGGTGGGTCATGTAATTTGTTCACTACTGTACCAGTAAGGCATCTGATCACGGCCGATCAACACAGATGTGTGGATTATGGCGGGTATTCAGTACCGTAACAAAACAGTGTTGCTTTCTAACACTGCACATACATGCACATATGCATACAAACAGTCTGAAATATTTGGAACAGAAAATTGTTTTCTCTACAAATGCATCATTATTACTTATACACATACATACTTTCACACATGGACATACACAATCTAATAAATAAAGTATGCACTCAGTGAAAATGAAAAATGACCTCTGATAATTCTCCCTTTCCAGAATGAAAGAGAACTCCATAACATCTTCAACCGCTTGAAGATTAGGAAACTGGACAACACAAACAACACTAAGCATCTGTTTTTTGTAACTGCACTGTTTCTGCGGTCTGTGTACCATACTTCACAAAATTTCTACTGTATATAAATTTCACCATTACTCAAAATCAATGTACACACGTTCACTCCAGTTTTTGCCAAACAGGAAACTGCACTCAAGAGAAAATCAGATGCCACTTAGTGGCTGAGAAAAAACAAAATATTCAAATTCTTTGTTTCAAAAATCTGAATACACCTCCAGGACTTCAAAAAATAACTTGAACAGACGATACATGCTGCACATCAGCACTAAGGCATGAGACTTTGCGACTGCTCACTGGATGACTGTGCATCTTCTGCATACAGGTGAGTGGGCTGACCATTTCCTGAAAGTAGACAGACTGTCACTATGGTTGCATTTTGTATGGGGCAGCTCTGAACAAGGTTGCAAGTAAGCAAACAAAGGTTACTGGCAAGAAACTGTATGGACATGTTTCCGTCAGATGTGATGGAAGGGGTTACGTGGCATACAATGCACACTGCTAAAATCAAGTACTGTCAACATACACTTCCAGCAGTGTATAATATGAACTAAGCTATCTGCTACAACATCCATACATTTTCGCATTTCTATATACAAAGGTGAATCAAAAAGTGAAGTGAATATGCCTGTGGAGGTGCTGCATCGATGCACTGAGAAAACCTGCAGCTGTCTCAGTGACTACATAGTAGGCAATGTCACGAGTCAGTGTCAGATTTAGTTAGTGTTGTGTTTGTTTACAAATCTTCTTTAAAGATGGTGGCGCCATTTTCAAATTGCACTATTACAGAACAGCAAGCTGTGATCCGATTTTTGCGGTCAAGACGGCATTAGAACATCTGAAATATACAGAAGAATCTTAGCACAACACGGTGAATATTGCATGGCACAGAAAAATGTATATGAATGGGTGCACAGATTTAAACATGGGAACACAACTCTTCAAGACAAAGAATGATCAGGCTGGTCTTCGACATCATAAACAGATGACCACCGTGCCGAAGAGGATGCACCAATTACAGAAAACAGACAGACTACTACAAGTGAGATCCATAACTGTGGGCATAAGTTATGGATCAGCATTTGCCATAGTCCACTATCACCTTGGCTGCTATAAAGTCTGTGCAAGACAACTAATGGACGAACACAAACAGACCTGAAGGTTTCTTGCAGAATTGCAGCCAAGAAGAGGTCCTGTTGCAACAACCTGTCACAGGTGGTCAAAGGTGGGTACACCATGCTCTAAACAGGGTATGGAATGGGTACGTCCCGCATCTCCAAAGACAAAAAAAATTCAAATCCCAGGGCTCTGCAGGTAAGGAATCCTGCTCTTCTTGTTTGGACTGTAATGGACTGATACTTAAACATTATACCTTCAGCAAGGCACAACTGTTACTGCTGCATCATACACTGAAATATTGAAACCAAAGCTGAAGATGGCAATTCGCAACAAGCACAGAGGTTTGTTCTCCAAGTGGGTTCTTTAGCTCCACAATAATGGACATCCACATTCCGCAGCAGCTGCTGCTGAAGCAATCAGGCAGTTGAAATCTGAACTTCTCCCACACCCCTACACAGTCCAGACCTAGTTCCATCAGATTATCACATTTGGACCACTTGAAGAAGCCTTGTGTGGATGAAGATTTGCCAGAGAAAATGAAGCTAAGAACGTGGTGCATACGTGGTTTCGATCATAAGTGAAAATTTTCTTCACAGATGGGATCAGAAGGCTTGTGAACCGGTACACAATATGCGTTGAAAAAAGGGGTGATTATGTTGAGAAATGATACACTTTGCATTTATCACAGATTGTTGCACATGAAGTATGCAATAAAATCACTTTACTTTTTGACTCTGCCTCATATATATAAACTTCAACATCTGGAATTCTGTCATTATTCTGTCCGTACCTAGCAAGTCACTCTTACAGTTATGGGTGCGTATGCCACGTGGCAGTGACTGCCAAAACACTATCTTGTTGTAAAGCAGACAGACCTACACTTCATTTGGTACTGCAGCCCTGATCTTTGGCGATAAAGTTACCTCCACTTAGCAGCATGGCCTAGATTATTCAGCCGTCCTTCGACAGTATATCAAGTTCACAGCATGCATATTCAGTGAAACTATGATTTCATAATATCCTTTATGCACTATAATGTACAAGAGTGGCTCAACATAAGGGCTATCTATGAAAATCATAGCATAAGATGGAATTTTCCAATTAATAGTTCAAGAAGTCTTATAATAGTAACAAATAACACTTCTGATCACCTTGCATGTTTGCACTTGCATTAAACCATCACAGTGCTGTTCCATCTTAGCAGCTGTAGTTTTACATTAATTCTTGTAATTTATAAAATTCAGATACAACTGAAATAAAATCACGATTTTCAAAATCCATGGTATACATTTCAGAGCCACTGAATTTAAAATTTTGAGGTTCATATTTTATATGCTTCAAATTTATTACTGACAGTTCCCTTCTGTCTCTTCCCAGTACAGCATATGTCTCAAACAGTCTACCTTAATCTTCAAAGTGGGAAGTTAAAATTATTATATAAATAATACCAATACTGCATCCATTCTTACCTTTTTCTTACTACAGTTAGTTCCAAGTCTGAAGTGCACCTAATCAAGTACTGGAAAATATTTTCTGAAGTCATCAAACGTAATATGAGTAAAACATAAACTATTTAGAGTTTAAGCAATGAGCAAATCCAAGACTAATGCAATTCCCTTAGAAGTTCTGTATATTATCACACCTGACAAGCAACTCCATCACCAAAGCAACCACAGCAAAATCTTATACGAGAGTGTTTCTCTAATCCATTGTGGCATGCACCCTCTACTCTGTTGATCCCCGGTTGTAAGCACTGTCTTATGATGAATTCATGCATATGTAGACAAAAACACCTCAACACACCAGAAAGAATTCATGGTAAGAGAAAAAATATATAGAAGGGAATTTAGTGTAAAATTATGGCATTTCCCGCCTCATAAGACACATTCTTTTCCTTGAAAGTCCCCAGAAATTACCCTGCATCTTAACACCACAAGATTAAATTACATAAGGTATGCTTTTAAATCTGCAAAAGTGCCTTGCTAATTATAGGGTGTGTCCTATCACTTGCAGTGTCTTATGAGGCTGGAAATCCATGAGACATGCATCCCCAACTTAGCACTCCAAAATGGTTCCAGATAAACTGGTTCCACAAAAATTGAGCACTAAGTGAAACAGCCATAAGCAAGGAACTTTCTCCACAAGAATTAATGTTCATACATCTAATTTTTACTCTCAGCTTATACGTCAACCATAATTAATTCCTGACACTGGACACATTTCAGTACTGAAATCAGATTAACAATTACCAGTGCACAGTGTACTATTTAATTTCAAAGCCCTTCAAATGGTTGCTATCTTTCCAAATTCCTCAATTTTGTATTTATTTTCCAAAACACATCATACTGTCGATCCAACCGAGTCTAAAGCTTTGCGGACACTGAACTGGTACTCTCACACCTAATGACATTCAGCTCCGCTGTTCGGAGAAGCACCTTTACTGAAGTTTTTATTGCACAAGTTTTCATACGTGTTGACTGATCAGGAGTAAATACAGCCAAGAGAACATTAAAAAAACCTACAGTAGACTAAAAACACAAAATGTGATTAAACTTACACCACCACTTTAAGGACAACACTATATTATGGTTATGGTTATGCACTGCTGTGATTTCTTGCAGCTTTGTCTGTGGGAAACATGGTCATAACCCCACTCAATCTGACAAGCTGCCCATCCTGACTGACTGCCGTCGGCCATCAGTTAATGCATGGCAGCTGTGCCAATCACAAACGCAAGAGCTCAGAAAATAGTTCAATCATGTAACATTTCTGTGCAAAGTAAAAGAAAAATACAGTAGGTAACAGTACTATAGTGAAACAGCACTAAGTGAAGCGCACTACAGTGGGAAATGCCCATGTATGCAAAATAGGTGTGGGGACAGGGAACCCAAATTTTTGAGAAATGATTTCAAATCTTACAAAAATGTACCAAACTTCATCTGCTTATCACATTCCTCAATTTCCGCCAGACACACTCCTCGGGTTTTGTCAATATATACGATGAACAGTGCACTTAGTTACAGCACAAAACTCATTATTTCATGCATAAGTTCAGTCTTCTGGAATGTGATGCTATGACATACAACCCTGAAGATGGAGGCAGCAAACTCCTTCAAATCACCAGTATCTACTTCCCAATCTACAGCTATTACATCCACAAGTTCAACAGCGTCTGATCATCCCTGTGTGTACACACTGATCGACATATTATAATCCAGCACAGATTTTTGAAGAAGTGTCGCATGTCAGACAGTATTCAATTACGTATGTGTGCCAACTTAGCACATTCCACAAATCAACTGTCAGGCACAGCTCGTACCTGTACACCCAACAAACAACAATGCATTATGAAAACAGAAGTATGATTGGAGGATGCACACACTGACACTGAGAATCCTGTGGCATTTCAACACACTAGTGAACAGTGAGAAAATGAACAAGCAGACAATGATTACAGTGATGATTTGTGTGGTACAACTTGCCTTATTTTAGGCAACACAGGAAACTTTTCATGGCAGATACAGGCCTCGTATGATAAATCTAAATTTTTAATAACTATAAAATATAAAACCATCTAGATACATGTAAATGGATGTAAATGGCACTGTTATCAGGGCTGCTTGACACGACACACATCTGCCATTATCTGCACAACAAATACAAGCACAGAAACCTGCTAGAACAACACTATAAATAGAAGTACAAACTTCCCAAATATTTTAACAACATAGATGCATCCCCCACTATAACCCACTTCACTTAGCATTGCTATAGTGCACTTACCAGTGCTTTTCTCCAACACCTGCCCCCCCCCCCCTCCCCGCCCACACACACACACACGCAGATATGTTATGCAGCTGAACTATTTTCTGAGCACCTGCATTTGTGTTTAACCACCACTGCTGTGCATTAACTGGTGGTCAAATGCAGCCAGTCGGCATCGGCAGCTGACTAGCAGCTTGTCAAATTCATGGGGAGAATGAACACACTTCTCAAAAAAGAAGTTACAACAGATCACAGTAGTGCATACCCATAATTTAGTGTTGCGCTTCTAGCGGTACAGTGTTGTATACACTGCATCCCGTATGTCTCGTGAACTGTGGTTATTCTCTTCATATTCTCTTGGCCGCAATTATTCATGATGATTCACACTGCAAAAACATGGGTGTGAAAAATGGTTCTGTAAAGATGCACAAGAAAAACTTATCATTAGCAGTGAAGCTGAATGTCACTAGACATACTGACACAGGGGAACACAGCTCGATGTTTGCAAAGCATTACAAGTAGCAGGATTGGCAGTACAATCTAGTTTCAAAAACAAAGACAAATCAAGCAATGTGGAATGACAGTAACTACTTTAAAGCAATCCCATTACAGGCCTGTACAGGCCCATAGAATTCCAGGAGGCTGAGGCTCCCAGATTTCTAGACAATCGGCACATGAAGGTGGTAAGGTTGTCAGCCATACACACCAGCTGCTTTTACACCCCAGGAGCTGTTACAAGCTGAGTCAACTCCAGGGCCATAGTGCGGCCGGAAGGATTATGTTGATGAAAAATCCCAATGACACCATCGGGAATCGAACCTGTGACCTGCCGGTTTGTAGCGCAGTGCCTCAACCAACTGTGGCACTGCAGCCCCCAGCAACTACTTTAAGGGGCCTTAAAATTAAACACTGCATAGTGTACTTGTAACTGTTAATCTGATTTCTATACTAAAATATACCTGATGCTGGAATTAATTATCACCAAAATGTAAGCTGAGAATACAGATTAGATCTATGAACATGAGTTCTTTCGGGAAAAGCTCCCTCACTTGGCACAGTTTCACTTGGCGTTCTGTCTGTCTGTTTTCAACTGAGAGTGCTCAGTGAGGAATGCATGGACATCTCAGTAATGACTCCATGTGCAGACCCATACGAAGCAATAAGAACATAACAGGCAGTAAACAGAAAAGGTTCTGAAATGCCAACAATAATTAGCGCTGTATAAGTTAATGTGAATGTTATTAACTTCAAGCAGGAAACCTGACAAATGCAAACCCCCAGTGATGGACCTGCATAACCAAAACACGTTGGAATAAAACAGGGGTACCATTTACACCCATTTATGCATACCTGGATAGTTCTTATTGTATAATTGCTGAAATTAAGGTACAGAGTGATCATGAACCAGTTTAAGAACATACACTTTGAAATTTTGCATAAATGAAATTTACGTCCCTCTTAGGGTGTTTGTAATACAGGGGATGTTGTCATGCATTTTGAGTGCTTCAGGACTGACACGCCATAGCAATGTAAATCACACCATTTGCTGCAAGTATTAAAGGACTTCCCTAAAACATATTAAAAATGAGGATGTCAAGATTAAAGTCTAAACACGAATTTCTTGTGAATATGAAATAACCCTACCTCCTCTCTCCTCAGAATATTTAAACTAATTTAAATCCTCACACAGTCAGGGGTATAGCGGCAGGCTCCCATTTACTGAAGCCAGTGCTCCCCTGAAGCGGTATGTGACATCGTAAGTGTGAAGAATTACAACACTTGAAATGACATGAATGGGATGGATGGGAAAATACACTTGTGTGAACCACAAAAGAAATGAGGGCATATAAAAATGAACCCACACTGGACAACATTTTAAAACGTAGCATCAAATGGACTCAATGTGTTGACAGAATTCAAGAAATCAGATGTCCAGAACTATTAAAAATTACACACCGCATGCACCAAGGAACGAAGAAATACCTCTGAAGATACTACTGGATGAAGAAGGCTGGAATGGTTAACAACGTGCCCTATTCCCTGACTGCTATACAATGACAACGATGACAACAAGGTGAGGTACAAATGCTAACTACACAGATTAAGGCTACATAGTGTGTAAGGTTCTCAGAGCAGAGTGTATCAAGACAACAGCCTTCCGGGATGTCCACCATGCAGTCTGGTAGACAGGCACCGAACACCTCAAGGAACCTCCTGCCTCTACCACTCTCCTACTCTGGAGGAGACAGTACAATCCTTTAAAGTGGTGGTACTTATCTATCGCACTGTATGGTGTTACATGCTAGACCAGCATGCTCTAAGCAAAACACTTTCAACACACAAGCCCTCCTACAATTCAAAATTTCCTTCTCCGAAATTACAAATCTATGTATGTAATGCTGCCACTCAATCCAAGTAAATGCTACGAGAGTACTTTGAAAATGACTTCAACGCTCCAAGATACGCTGTCAATGGACGATAACAAAAGGAACACCATATTCACACATTACCAGTAAAACAACCAAAAGACAAGGAGAAAACAAAGACAACGCACTTTGACTACGACAACTTTCAACAAACACTAGTGCTACTGAAGACATAAAGTACATACTTAACGAACCTAAAGTATCATCGGGTGCAGGCTTCATTAACTGAACTTTGAACTCAGTTCCTTCAGCTGTAAGTAAAGAAAAATAACAAGCAACATTTTCTCATGCAAGATGCAACAATGCATCAACTTCAAGAAAGATGCATCAACATGCAACATGATAAATATACAGTAATTTCCCAATGCATTAAATTTCCTCACATATAATATCTAAGCGGTGGTGGTGGTGGTGGGAGGGAAGGGGACAAGAACAGAGGAAAAATATCTACACAGAGTGATTTTTATCATGTCCCTCAGTATTACCTCACAGGAAGCCTGCATCGATCAGGCATTTTGAGTCTGTCTTGCCCCTGCAGTTCAACTACCATATTTCATAGAAGAGTCTCAAAATGCTGATCTGCAGAATCCAAGTGAGCTTAATACCTTCTGATAATATTTCTTGGCATATTACAGAGCTCATATTGAAATATTAGAAATTTCTCTTTCAATACCGTCTTTCAATTCTTCTATAGAATGCAGATTGTTCATACAAATTTTATCTCTTTGAGTCCCTGACAACCAATAATCAAAAAGATTCAACTCTATAGAGAGCTAACGGGCCATAATGCATGACTTATCAGCCATTTGTTGAATACCACTTGTAGTTCAGTCATCAGGAAATTTTCTGTGTAGGCTGTGTCACTGCCCTGCATGAACTGACTACATACTTCCAGGTTTTCTGTTAATTCCCTTAAGAATGCTGTCCGAATTAGGGATGAGGTAGTAGCAGACTGGAGTTGACTATATAATGGGGAGCTCTATGATCTGTACTCCAAACCAAACATTATTCTGGTGACCAAATCAAGAAAAATTAGATAGGTGGGGCAAGTAGCATGTATAGGGGACAGGAGTGGTGCATACAGGGTTTTGGTGGTGCAACCTGAGGGAAAGAAACCACAGAGAAGAACTAGGCATAGATGGGAGGATAATATTAAAATGGATCTTCAAGAAGTGGGATGGGAGGGGCATGGACTGGATTGAGCTGGCTCAGGATAAGGACAGGTGGGTGGGCTCTCGTTAACGCAGCGATGTACCTCCAGTTAGCACAAGATATGGGGAATTTCTTGACTAGTTGCAGGCCTGTTAGCTTCTCATGAAGGAACTTGCTCCATGCAGTTAATTAGTCAGTTAGTTAGTTATGCTGTCCGAGTTAACTAAACCTATTGTTTCTTCAAAAAACACAGAGCACACTCATTGCACACCAGACTCTGACACTAAGGTCAAGTAAAGGAACTTCATGAACTCGATGTGTATGTTCAGGACACCAATATCTGTTATTTTGGCAGCTTATGTTCCTATTTGTGCCCACCATAACACGTCTGAGAAGAACACATGTTGTCATGACACACCTGATGGAAAGAAGTTTCAATATTTTCTGTCCAGCACTAAATGTAACATTCAAGATTGTCTCTACTACAGAAGTACACTGTTCTTTCACATGACACTGTTGACATGGGAATGTTCTACAACTTTTCGGAAGATTTTTTTCCCACAAAGCACACTTTGGAAAAGTAGTGGTACTGAACGTGCTTTGTTCAGCTGAAAGCATTTCACAAGTGCACTGACAATGAGACTGCCCTCTTAAACCTGTGACTGAACACCAGTAGCTCAAGTTGCAGCAGCAGCAGCAACAACACAGTGATCGTGTACACTATGGCACCTACACAAGGCAAGACTGCATTCTGCCATGCTTCAGGGCATAACACATCTACCTCTCCATATCACAGACACAAAGGCATGCATGCCTCCCCCGCACTCTCTCTCTCACACACACACACACACACACACACACAACGTGAGGTTTTCACATATGGTCTTGTGGAAGTAATGTGCAATTTGGTAGATGGTACCTTCCTTCTACCTTGAAGATGGAGGCAATAGTGCCATCTGAAGCACTAGGACCTATGTAATAAACTATGGAGTGTCACATCCCACAAGACCTTAATTTTAACAAATCATCCTGCTAAAGAGAAGTTCTGAGGTTTTGACAGTGGTGATGATAAATAGCGGTCATCCAGGTTATCACACTACAGCCTGGGACCAAAATGCTGGGGAAACACACCGCATCTTAAGCCTCACTGAAAGCCGCATGTTCTTTCACAGCATTTGTACCCACCTACCAGGCTGCACGGGATTGCATCCCAGAAGACCACAATGTGATTTCCAAGCTTTGTAATTACCCTTCAACTTGTTACAAAAAAAAAATATATTAGTGTTGTATAAAATGTGATATTCCAGTCTAAACTTTGCTAAATTCTGCATATTTACATGACCATCCACCTCAAAGTCAACCACAAGCTACTATGCACTGCAAATTTTTAGAACTGTAATTCACTGTTACAACTGTAGGGGGCGGGGCCTGTTCATGACTTCAAGCAGAATATATGAGCATGCCACAGTGCAAGGGTAGCATGTGAGGTTTTATTGAAACTGCATTCACTAGAGGTTCACAGGAGGAATGCTATCACAGTGACATCCAATTTCCAGGAAAACCATTTCATCAACAACGTAAGTAGCTTGTAATGATGCGGTTTTTCACATTTATTTGGAAATCTGAGAGAATGCCTGTTACAGGAAGTTTAAGCCATGTTCATGTTTTCCTCCAGTTTATGTTTCCCTCAACTTATGTTCCAACAAGTTGTGAAATTTGAAATTACTGATATTTACCATGTACAAGCTCACAGTGATAATCAATAAAACAACCACGTCTGCACATTACAGATTTGCAGTAAACCTCATTTGTTTGTTAACAGCATTATTTCCAACATGTTTCGCCCGCACTCGGTCATTTTCAGGGAAATCATTCATATACAATGTAGGGAATCATTGCTGGCTTTAGATTTGTACCAGACATGAGCAAATTTGCCACCCATTGAAATAAACACAGAAACTGGGGGTAATTCTCACAGCCAACTGGAATTAAACATTAGTTCTGATATTAAGTTTGTGGGAGTTGGGACAAAATGAACCAACACCAGTCTACAGCCGAAATAACAGAACAAACAAAAATAAAATTTATTTCAAAGAGTGGTACACTGTGTGTCCACCTCACAGCATGTCCAGTTCAGTAGTATTTAGTTCAGGACCAATCGGTACTGTTTCCTCGGTCCAGAGGAATTTAGCCCCTCAGACAACTCCAGCATCTTGCTAGCTGAACATTCCGATCTGTGCCAGTCGTGGATTTTGCTTGACAGTGGCATCCGCCACAAGTTTTCCATACACTGAACAAATTGCAACTCATGAGAAATTATGGGATATCCCATGGATAATACATGTATGATACAAATGTCCAGCCAGCAGTCATTCCCTGTGCATAAGAATGATTCCCCTAAGATGGCTGGGCACTGGCTGAAATATGTCAGAAATAACATTGTAAACAAAATAAGGGAAGGTCAGAGACAGTCCCCTACTGTAACAGATGGCGTATTACTGATCATCAAAGTTGAAAAATGTAGACGTGGTACAATAATGTTGGCACCTTTGCTCCATGGTATTTATCTCACAAACAATAGAACTTGTGAAAAAGTACACTGAATGTAAAAGTCTCATTTTTCTGTAAAGTTGTTGTCCCAAACATCTTTTGCTCTGACAAACATTTAGTGAGTTACACATGAGATATGCACAGAAACTGAGATGTCAACAAATTTTAGCAAACCCTTGAATATCAAATACCACAGTTAAATGTTAACAGGAAGACTGACAGACACAGTTAAGCTAAAACATGCCTTTCTATTACTTTTAGCTGTGCACACTGTCCCCGGAGAAACCTTCTTATGGACATTAACGTACACAGGCAACTGACTCATGGGGATCAAACCAGGCAGCATTCATTTGGTTCCGCTCGACATCTACCATAGTAAAGAGTTAATTTAAAGACTTGGATATTAGCTAAGGATCTACTGGCTTAAACAAAATATCAATGGCAACCATGCCCTTATCACGCAAATCTCATTATGCAGTGTGACTTAATAGCTTTACTGAATCCCAACAGTAGTGGTGGTTAAAGAGAGATGATCTGTTAGTACATACTGATACAAGACACTATGTCTCTATCTGAAGATACTGTTTGCAAACTGTACCCAGTTTTAAAGTTTGTGTTTTCAGAATGAAGCAATTTCTGTGGCTGAATGGCAACTAAACAGTTGTGGGTTGATGACAACAGCAATAATGTATTATTGTGATGTGAAGTTTTGTGAGTCAAGAAGATAACGTCATCAGAAATACATCAAATTGACAATAAAAAAAGGTATTAATTACTCTAAACAATTCAGCCATCATATACTCCTGAGCAGACTGAACAATTACTCCCTTATTTGCTAGAAGAGCAGCACACATTTCTCAATAAACCAGTGTTATGTAGGCTCTGAACTCCTACAAGAATGTAAGTACTGTGTATACTTCACAGTAAACTATTTCAGAACATTTTTGTAATCATCTGCTGACATTTTCAGCTTCTCCCCTGTTGCAACAGATAACTTAGGGTTGGTGAGCTTTGAGGTTCTCACAGTGACATTTATGAAAACTAAAGAATTCTCGGACATAATGCCGTGTCAATTGGTAAGCAGTTACCACTGTTTCGGAACAGCATGCTGCCTTCATCTGTGCACAGACTCTTAAAAGATGGGGGCTGCAGCCCGCTCCCACAGTGTAAGCCACTGGTGCACCCTG
>BLKM01012980.1:1680973-1733321 GCA_013340265.1 Coptotermes formosanus | reverse complement strand
GTGGCCCCCGTTTACGCCATGAAGGTATGTGTGACGCTGGATGTGTACCTCAACTTATTCTTAACCTAGACACCAGCGGGAGATGAGTGGCTATTTTCTATCAACGCCAGAGTACACGTGTCAACTGAATAATCTTTTTTGGACGCCTATCTTATATTCCAGTCATTCTTAATCAATTTTCTCTCCCTGGATTCCAAACCATGGATATGTTGCTGGTTCCACATGATAATATTATGTACTTTCAGGCCTGTTTTGTTCTGCTGTGTTATAAAGTAGCAAAGTAATATTATCCTCATTTCCTGAAGGACAATATTTAAGGCAGGGTAACCTGACTCGAGTTTTTTGATGATTTTCCTCACATTTTAGAGAGGCATGCAAAAATATAATAACTAATTCAAGATGATTCGCATAAATTCTTCGGTCCGATGCCTTCCATACTGCTCATATGAGGGCGCGCCATCACCTAAATCACGTAGGGTACGCCGTTTCTTACCTGCAGTTGCAGGCGGCTTTGTGCAACGTTAAAGTCCTAGATCTGTATTTGGGAGAGGACAGATTCAGGCTTCAACTGGTTTATCATGATTAAAATATGAAGCACTCTCCCGGCCAGCTTTAATTTATTAGTTTGAAGTTAGTTAATACCTCATTCTTACAAGTCCTTATTGGTGTTTATTTGATTTGCAGTATGGTATACAGCACATTTATTGCAACAATGCCGTTAAATATCTGTTTCTGCTACTAGTACATTTTAAAATATATTGTATCTTACGCTGACACAACTCAAATATATATGAAGCGAACTTCTTACTAAGTCAGTGATATAAACAGCTAATTCCTCTGTTCTGAATTATGTGTGTCCACTCACCAGTATCAGCTTCTTCATAGCATAGCCTTCTGCAGTTTCTCAGCCCAGGATCGCCAAAGATTAATGCATAATCGGGACAGAATTTGGAATATATAGAGGCCATGAATCTGTTGTAATATCTGATAACGTTGTAGCTTCAAAACAAGCTCCATTAATGACGTCAGTATCGCCTAATTGTTTCGAAAACCAAACCTTTGTATTTGGCACAATTATATCATTAGGAATTTAACATAGATAAGGGTCTTTCCCCAACTTAAGAAAAGTGTAACACTTATTGCCAAATTTTTCATCTGTGCCCCTGGGATATGTGTGAGTGGAAATGCTGCAAGAGAGTGTGAGTTATGGTGGGGATGCAGCGCTTTCCGTTGGAAGACGAAGCTAAAATTTAGCTGTAATGCAATATAACTAAGGAAGTTATCCCTTCCAAACTTTCTGCTTGACCAGCTTACACTGCATCCTAATTTTTTCTTCCAGTAGAGTCAGCCAGAATAATGACAAGTAATCGATGCCAAATGAAATTGTTATGGAACTGTTTGTTGATGTTAGCCTAAAATTGAATTCGGACATTAAAATCCCAAAGTTCTCTGGATTTTGAACCTTATATTTATCACTTCCAAATCTTTGAATTATTTTGTTTTTTAGTTTGTTACATACAGAGCATATCTACGAGTATTTTTATTTCCTAATAGGTCATATTTTTTCATCCACACTTTATCAATTGTAGCATTTTAAAAATAATTGCTGTGTTTACATTTTGCACTTCTTGCGAACAGTACACGTAACCAAATTAATTTTCATTTCTGCATACTAATCCTAAAATTTAACTGACATATTCGTTGTTATGACTTTCATGGAGGTTTAAAAGAACACACTCAATGAAACACAGTATTTAATAAGCAATGAGAGGTTATTTATAATAGATGTTTATTTTCTTATTTACAAGATTATAATTCAAATTGATCTCAGCGTCCGAAATGAGGTTTTCCGTGACCAAATCCATGACCGAATCCATGACCATATCCGTGTCCATGTCCGTGGCCATGGCCGTAGTGGCCATAACCTCCCCCTAAGTGATGCCCACCATGTCCATGGTGCCCGTGGAACCCTCCGTAATTGTAGCGACTTGCACGAATGCCATTTGCCATTGAAAGTGCTGCCACCAACAGAAGAGCAATCTGGCGAGACAAACAAGCCTTTTAGAGAGATCTTATCACCAAAGCGGACGTTTCGTCCCACGTTGCTTAGCAATATGCATGTGTACTAAATATCTTTCATAATGCAGCACGTCGCCATGTTAGAGCTCTTCGATCTATGCCTGTCCTGCTGCTGTCCATAAACCATCTGTACATGGGAAAATTCTTGGAACCTTCTGTTCTTACAGGAATAAACGTAACAAACCATTATATCCTAAGGGTTCATAGTTTAATTTACTATACGTATTACGCGTTTTAACATGAAATTTTCTTACTCCTTCCCACCGAAAATGTTTGTGCGTTGGGTATTATTCGCAGAGCAAGGATCATTAACTGATCCTAGTTAATTCACACAAAACCTTTGTTCTGAAGTTGTAACTCAGTCTTTAAATATTTCTTGTATTACATAATGCTTCAAAAGTTTAAAGTGGAATGTTTGCTGCACATACCAACTGTTTTCACATTAAAACTAATCCACTTTGTTCTTATTCTATTGATTTCTTTCTTATTATTCTCAGCTAAAAGAGCCATTATTTAACTAAACAGCATTAATGAGTTGAGTTTGTAATGGAGTTGCATAGGGTTTTCTGTGGGGTATGAGGTTAAATTTGAGAAGTTATGTGGACAGAATTTCGACTTCGAAGCCTTAGTTACGTTCAACTTTAATTGCATAAGGAAAATTCCAGAAAAATGGAGCTAAGTGCAAGCAGGAAATAGGAGCAAAACTCCACTTCAACAGGGCGTCTCTTGTGATGTGGGCATAAAATTCTCGCTGAAATAACTAGTGAATCACAACTTGGAGTTTGTCTGAAAGCACAAAACCAAGGTGTGAAAGACATATTGCACATACGGGTTTAAATAAGACCACGTGGTTAAATACTAAAGACATTGCCTCTTTTCCAACACAACCTGGTTTTATTTTTCGTATGATTTATAGAGAAACCTTCGATTTCCTTCCCGCAACAGCAATGGGTTTATATGGGATAAGGTTTATCTTGGTGGAAGTGAGAACTAAATTTCTTGCATACATTTTTAAGATTTTCAGTCCTCAACCGTGTAATAAACTACGTACTTTTTATAAAGATTATTATGAACCTCTTATAATATCCATGCAATTATCAACCTATAAATAATTATCAGCTTAACAAGGCAAAGTACTGCAGAGAATATTTGGACTTACATTAACGGTAAATGGAAAACTGATAAATCTGGTAGACGAAATTATATGTTAATATTTTTCATTATAAATTACTCGAAAGATAACTAAAAGTATATGAGACAGACTTGACGTGTAGCATTATTAAGGTGAGGCACACACAAATTGAAGTTAGTTGGATCAATGTCTATGTATTCAAGGACAATTCAGACTGTAGAAATTGAAATAAATTTTTGTTTTAATAATACATATTGATAAATAATTTTACACTCCGGTTCTGTTTTAATCCGATGCTTTGCGAGAATATTTTACGATTGATTCGCTCGTTGATGCATTCAATGCGCCGCTACCTGTGCAACTCGCAGACAAGCTTTCAGTTCTATCATGAGAATGTGGTGATGTAATCGTGTGAAACGATGTAGGAAGAATTTGGGTTTCTTATTTCTAGGTTTAATTAAGTATGACTTGTTACTCACCAGCAATAACTTCTGCATGTCTGTGGCTCGTCAATTCCACAACAGAATCCGGCTCCTGTTTGCTCGCGACTCAGAGTGCAGCAGCCTATATATATAGGTGATACTGAGTGTTGACAGGTGATTTAGTGTGGAAGTCACAAATCTTCAGTTTCCGGCTATCTGTCCTATACAGACGATGACGCAAAGTGATTAGGCCGCATTATCAAGCAGCAACATACGCAGCTTGCATTCGGGGGGTACGCTCTTCGAATTTCGGCCTGGATACCGAAAATTCTAAATGATAGTTTCTGTGGTCTTCCTCAGTTCGTCCAGGCAAATACTGGAAGAGTAAATTCCACATATTTTTCTGTTCAATATTTACTATGGTCCAGTTATTATTATTATTATTATTATTATTATTATTATTATTATTATCCCATCATTCCGCTGCGGAACATAGGGGTTCCACAAGAATCTTCCATCTAACTCTGTTCCTGACATCAATTTTGATCTCCGGGCAAACTTATTGTCCAGTTATTCGAAGCGATAAACTTTGAGCTACGGAGAGCGTCGTTAAATTTCAATATATAAACATAAATACAGTCTGAGTAAAGCCATGATTTTCGAAAGGAAACTGGTAACTTTTAGCGCAGTGAAGGTGAAAGTTCCCCCTATAACTGGCCGTGAGGGCCCAAGACGGGGAGTAGAGGTATAGCTCAACCCTTTTTTGAGCCTCGGCACGAGGAGGGGATGGGGTGGCTATCCCCACGCCCCTGCCGCTTAACCCCCGGAAAGAGACCCGGTACCCTACAGGAGGCTGGGTGGGCCCCAGGGCCGGTCTGGACGGCTGCGGAAAATCTCTCCCCCAAAGGGATTGGATCCCCGGACCGTCCAGCCCGTCGCAAG
Organism: Coptotermes formosanus; assembly: GCA_013340265.1. NCBI lineage: Eukaryota > Metazoa > Arthropoda > Insecta > Blattodea > Rhinotermitidae > Coptotermes > Coptotermes formosanus. The sequence continues at coordinate 1,728,746 of BLKM01012980.1, read as the reverse complement.
TCGCTATACCCACTACGCTATCCCGGGCCACACTTTTAGCGCAGTAATTTGGGATTTTGTATTCATATATATATATATGTATGCATAAAACATAAGATATATATTTGCGTGATTTGGGGCTTCCGCCGCCCTGTAAATGAGATCTTCGCTCTTCTGCGATGTTACGCAGCGTAGACTCATGGTCAGTTACCGACGCTGCGGGACGAGGTACACCTGTCTTAAATTTATGAAACAGTTTTTATAAAAAAACTGATTAAATAAATGCTTGAACATATTATAAAGTAATGTTTTTTAAAGTTACATTACTATCAATGTGATTTTAAGCCATGTTTGTCTTGAGGAAGCATAGCAAGCATGTAAATATTCGGGTGTGAAATAGGCCAATCTGTAAATTCATTTGAAATTGTTGGTGTCTTTTCAGAAATATTTGCTTTATAAGCTAAGGTGAACAGTTTTTTATCTTTCAATTGATAGGTGTACTTGCCGTGGACAGAGATCTAGGATATAAGTTTTTCGACTCATTAACATGCGAAATAGAAAACTCGCTTCTAATGACTCTACTGACGTGTTACATAATATGTTGTCTTTCATGTTACACACATTCCATCCTCTTCTGATAAGACATCAAATGGAGTTTGCCTAATGGCCGAAAACCATTGCCTTGCAGACAATAACAAGACCTGTGAAAACCCGAACTTGCTGCTCCATTCCTTCCCCGTGGATCATTTTCTTGATGTTTGGGAATCCCGTGAGGCATAAAATTTATATCAATAGAATAATAAGTTTCGGTTTCTACCTTAGAAGTATACGCGTAGCGTCCGCTATACAGACTACACAATTCAGTTGGTTTAGTGGAAAAGCACATTATATTGAGGATCGTATGGAACACATACATAAATTTCGTGATTAAAAGGCACAGTTTCTGAATGTTAAAGCAAGTGGTACATATGGCAGCTTCTGTGCATCAAAGAACTAAGCCACAGACGTATAACTAGCTACTGTACTTCTTATGCTAGCATGGGTTCAGCACAGTGTAAGGATCCGAGGTTTTCGTGTGAACCAAATTCGTAAGGTTAATACTCTATGGCTCTGACGATGGTGTATGATTCACTCATATAATCATCTTTTTTTTACTTTGTCCATCGTCTAATTTTTGATGAGGCACGCCTTCTTCGGAAGCCGTGTCTGCTTCCATCTTCAGGCAAGGAAAGCACCTGCTCTGGTGGACCCCTTTAGATAGAAGAGTTCTCAGTCCCTGGGCACAATACTTCAGTAAACTTTTTAAGATGTGCACCTGAGAACAGATCTTGTCCAAGGATATTAGCAGAAAAATGGCTACTGTAAATTTAAAATTAACAAGAAGACTCAAAAATAAAACACGGATATATAGAAAATATAAGGAAGCCACCCAGACATCATGTTTAAAAAATCCCACAATCAATCCAGCCTTGAAATTTCGTCTGTGTCCCTTCGTCTGATAGGTAAGTACGTGATGTGAACCATTCAGCTCGTCCTATCCTAGCACCTAGGTTAAGAATGAGTGGAGCTATAAATATACTCCCTTTGTATTCCTTCATGATTTAGGTAGGGGCAAATTTACCTTTATCTTTCACAGTTGTCGAATCTGAGCATCATACTAAATACCTAAATATATTCTGTGGACAAAATCGAAATATTTTAATAGGAAATTAAGTGTGATTTATGGAAATTACTCTTGTATGCGGGGTTATTAAAGCTGTTAGCTTGAGTTGTACACTATTACGGGATCACTGGTCATTGCTCACAAATTACATAGGGTTGGCTTTCTGCTGTGTACTCTTCATAAAATATCTGCGTCACCATTCTTGCGCAACAAATTAAAAGACGGCTATTCGCATGGCGCATTGAATTGCCACACATGTGACTGTAATGACAAAATGTCTTATCTGCCCTAGGCCTTACGTGTGCGACCTTGAACGCAGTAGAGCGAAGAATGATAACTTAAGTTCGAGACTTCCGTTTAGGAAACAAAGCGTGATACCAAGGCATATCATACATTTGCGAGTCACATAGAAGTTGTGAAGACAACAATTCAAAAGAAAGAAAGTTTTTTCTATTATAGAATATAAAATATCTTGAAAGTTTTATTACTGAGCTTAGTCGAAATGATAAGCCACAAAAAATGTGTCCATAACTTCGACTTTTGTATCTGTATGTCTGCCTCTTTGCAAGAAAACGTGAGTGGTGGCTCCATGCTTCAAATGCTGCTCGGTTTCAGAAGTGACACTTCTGACATCGAGTTCTATGGCTATTGCTTAATATGCTAGGTCAGTTGTAAACCCACCAGAGAATGTAGCTTTTCTATTAATGGCGAATTGAAATTGATGAAACATTTTGTTTCTGTATCGGGGCGGAATTTAAAAAAAATAATCCTTGGTAGCACATAAAGAGAAATATGAGACAATTTTCAAAATAATCCTGTACTTCTCTATAAATAAGGTGTCTCCTGTTTTTCACAATAGTTTCGGTACCTTGTAGACATACAGATGTAGAATATTGTAGCACTTCCGGCGATTTCCCTCTGTTTCTATTAAAATATGGTGTGCCGTGAACTTATTAACACCAACAAATGTGATACAAAAATGATGTGCCTCATCTTGCACAATACTTGTGAAATCTGTCACACTCGTAGACGAAGGACTATTTGTGGTCTTTGCGTAATCACGCTGTATGATATAAGAATATGATATTCCCTGTTTTTCACAATAGCAAACCTGTCAGGCTAGTGGACTGACAGGTCTGTAAATGTGACGATAAGACCATTACCACAAAACGTATCAGTAGTGGCTTGAATTTGAAGACAGAAGCAGGGAGTTTCATTTGTAAGCATTGTTGATATACAGCATATTGAAAATGGATGAAGAGTCTGTAAGTAAAGCTGAAAATTTTCTACAGAAATACATTACTCCTTTCCGGGTCGTATATCGTGGTGATTTCATTAATCCTTAGTAACAGTGGACCAGCTCTGCCGAGGAAATTTGTTTACCTCTCGAATCCACCATGCTAATTGCACTAACCAAAGAAGTAAATGCACGCAGCAGGATCCTTGAGAAGTAACCGGTTTATACGAACCAAAGAGCTTTAGAGTGTTTCCTAGAGCTCGCCACATTTTCCTCTTTGGATCCAAATAAATCCTGCCCACATGTGCTCATTATATTGCTATGAAATGCATTCTAATCTTTTTCACGATTGACTGCTAGGGCTTCCAAGACAATTCTTCCCTTCATATTCACCCACTAATATTTACAAATAATTTTTTACCTTTGCCGTGCGGGTCACAATCAGTCCTTATCACCCCCTTCATCTGATTATTGTGATATTGTTTGCCGACGAGTACCAATCAAGAAATTTCTCAATAAATAATTTTTTCTAGGCTTCTTTTAATTTTTGCGTCTTAGGTACAGACATCCTCCTCAGCACCTTGCTCTTAGATTCAGACATCCTCCTCAGCACCTTGCTCTTAGGTTCAGACATCCTCCTCAGCATTGTGCTCTTCAGATGCCCTCAGTAATGCGACTTGCTCTTAAATTTTCCATGACATCTGAAAAAGTATCACAAGTTCTCCTTTTTCAGAGTTAGCAGGGAACTTACAATTAGTACTTTCAACATAAAAATCATGATCCTTGGCCGTGGTGTTTTCGTTTTTGTTTTTGTTTTCTGGGAGGAAAATTTCATTGCCTTTTTCCAAATGCGTAACGGCGTAGGAAGTTAGTTACACGCTCTTCCTTGAACAGTTTAAATTTACTCAAAATTCTCAGAAATTAATTGCTTCTAAGGAACCTGAATATTGATATCTTCAGCCTATCCTTGTCTCTATTTTTAATCGAGGTTTGTGAAGAAGGATTTATACGCCTTTCTTATTTCCAACATTCATGCTGCATGTCCCTTCCATCTCCTCTCAATTACCCTCATATTATTTAGAGAGAAAGAGAACAAGCTTCTCATTATACGTTTTTCTTCGTGTTTCCGTCATGTTTTCTCCTCTTAGCCAAAAATTCTGATAGATTTCTTTTCATTTCAGAGATCCTTTGTAGTGGTCATAAAAGTAGCTGTTTTCTCCATCATGGTGACTCTTGTCGCTTCTCAAAACCGACAAACCGAAGTGGGCATGCGCTTTTTTCCCGGTTCATATCCCGGAGTCTATGTCGGACAGTACCCCGGCCCATATCCTGGAGGATACGTTGGAGGAATCCCTGCAGCATCCTATCCCAGGATTATAAGCGTTCCCGCAGGATACCCAGTACCAGGATACCCCATCAGCGGAGGCTACCCCATCAGCGGAGGCTACCCCATCAGCGGAGGCTACCCGATCAGCGGAGGGTACCCCATCAACGGAGGGTACCCCGCCAGTGCAGGGTACCCTATTGGGGGCGCATACCCTGGAGTGCCGGTGTTTTACAATAACAAGAATTCTGGTGGGAAAACTTAAAGCGCATGTATGTCTACATCTTATAAGGTCGTTTTCAGTGCATAAACAATACAGCTGTAAATATAAGCAGTTTTCTTACCAAAAGAAACAATAAGAATTTAAGGTTTTGGTACAAGTGAATCCTACAAGTGGACAAGAATTGAATTAATAGAAAACTATTTTGAAACTGTTTATTACTTGCATTTAATCCAATTCGTATATTTGTTATTAAACCAACAAATTCACACGCAACATATACAGTCGTATAATTTTTATAAATCCTCCGACATGTTACGGTGCTATAGAATGCTTGGTATATTATCTTCCTGAGGATTGTGTTACAGCACCGAAACATGTCGGAGAATTTATAAAAACTGTACGGGACTGTATACGTCGTGCGTACATTTGTTGCATTAATAACAAAAATATAAATAATGGAAAAACATTTCTTCTCATACATTTGTAACTGTTTATGTCGGTCTAAGAGATAGGGCCAAAGCTTCTAAGAGCGGGAAAAGGTGGTACCCAGTGCTCAGGCCTCGCTTGCAGACTTGAACACTAACCTCTGACAGAAACTTCGTGAATGTGGGTAAGCTGCTCTTCGGCCTAGAGCCTTTTATGGTTGTGAATGCATGGCATCACCCATCAGGCACATTTGTAAAAAAATGATATTAAAGACACAAACCTTACCTGTAATATCGAACTTAACTAACGTCTTATGCATAACAGTCCTCTGCCAAAATGTAACCGAAAAACAAAATAAGCGTAATAAATGTAAATCACACTAATGAAAAGTACAACATTTACTGTCAAAATTTTTTAACCAAATAACCTGCAGAATGATCCTTCCAAACAGTACAAAAATAGAAAGAACTGCACACGTAACACCACTGTGATTTACAAAAATATGTGTAAAGGAATATCAAAAATATTCATCGCAAAATAAAACATTAATCCAGATGTAATACTGTACTCACGAAGTATAACAAATGTGTCAGTAAACTGTTACTTAAAAATAAGATAAATTTTACTTTATATATGGCGATCTTATTATGCATCCATTTTACAAAGGTTTTGCATATCTTAATATACTTTTAGATATTTTAAAGTTTGCGAAATATACTGGTATATTTTAAGGCACTTTAAGTTTTTCATTTTTATTTAAAGTAATGGAAGCTCTGTGTCTCAACATGTAACCAAAGTTATTTGCAAAGTATGTTGACGAGTATATGTGCGACAGCAGTAATAAGCAGTGTTTAAAAATTGGAGGCACAGTCACTTCTAAATATATGTAAGTGTAATTAAGTTACATTATTCTTTCTTTGAGTTTATACAACATAACATTAAGGATTCGAGTTCCTAGAAAGTGTCTCTTTGTTTCTTACTTCAATTTGATTGTAACTGAACAATTTAATTAACTGAAAATGGTGTCCCAAATATCAGCTTACCGAGAAAATATATTTTGACTGCAGCTTAATAACCCAAAGCATTATGACACACTTGTCAATTTTTTCAACCCCCAAATATAGAAAAATTTAACATCAGTGTTTCAGAATTACAGTAAATATGTATGTATATCCAGGTTCGTATAATTGGTCTCTTTTCTGTATACGTATATTTCATGTATTGTGTTCGCAAGGCGCCGCCTTTCTGGGTAAAAGTAATATTACAACACGCCACTCTCTTCTTTCTGGCTGTAATTGAGACCCTAAAACCTGGCATGTCTCCCACTATTATGTTTACAATATTCTAGCTTCAGATTTCTCACTATTTGAGACTTGCAGATGATATGTTGATCCCATTTCGTGTGCTGCAATTATTGTAATCTCAGCACTGGAAAATAAATTAAACTTGAGAGACTTTCAATAGAGTTTTCTATAACGGAGACCGTTAGAACTTTGCCTGTTGTCACCACGGTATGGCGTGTCCTCAGGCCGTAAATATGGAAATAGTATTTAAGAAAGTGAACTGGATTTGTGTGGTTCAGGATCTGTATAAGATGCAGGCTCATGAACGCCATAATGAAAATTCATACCTCATAATATTAGGGCATATTTTGATTAGGTTCTTAATTCTTGGCCCTTAAAATGCTACACGGAATTGTCTACATTATGCAAAGCCGATACAGTGAAGCTGTCGACGATTATAAGACACATAGTTCTGTGAGTAATTTTAAAACTCAGAAGTATCCGCCACAACTGAGAGGGTTCCAGCATACGTTGCTTTTCCAAGGCCAACGCCGCTCACATTTATACACAAGACAAGGGCTGCGTCTTGCGAAACGCTTTCCTATTGCCCGAACACAAACGTCTTATTCCAACACTTAAACTAAATCACATTTCAGTCGATTTAATGTTATTAAATTTTAAACAAGAGTGACGGTGTGCGTATAAAAGTAGCTTTGAAGCAAGTTCGTGTAACTGTTGTTGTTTTGAAGAAGCAAGAACTATTAGGCCTACATATTTTGAGTGTGTGTCTGTAGCCTTAACAATTCAGCATCCAAAGCGCATGTGCCGTGTTATATTGTCGTCTGTGACCTATCTAGCTCTACCATATTTTTCCACATTACCTCATAAACGGTATGATTTTCGGGAAAAAATGTATGGAACACAAAATATGTTCTTTAATTTTCTCTATAAATTTTGTCTGAAATATTTCTCATTCTAAGAATTCGGCAAGATATTGTCACAAACGTACATACGTCATTATGTAAAGTACCCTTTATTCTTTTAGATTTTTATGAAAGTTGAATTTTCTTGACAGATTTTAGAAAAATCCTGAAATATCAAATTTTATGAAAATCCATCCAGTGGAAGCCGAGTTGTTGCGTGCGGACAGACGGATAGACAAATATAATGAAACTAATAGTCGCTTTTCGCAGTTTTGCGAAAGCGCCTAAAATATGGAATAGAATATAGAAACTAGAAGCATTAAGACGTGAGATTTTCACTTGGGTGTGGTTGCAGGTAGTTATTTTTTGTTGCGAAGCCCTCTAGTGCCATTAGTGGATTACAGCACTTCTAGGGAATGGGGAGGTCGCAGCTGTTTCCGAAATGCTAGTAGGCCCATTCACGGCGTCACAACTGAGAACAGCAAAACGTGGACCAGGAGCTTGTGTGACATTTGGCGTCTTCGGGTTTTCTTGCACTTCTGTGATGTTATTTGTTTTTTTTTTTGTTATCTTTTGCATTTTTGGTTAGACTGTTTTAGCATTACCTGAAAGACAGGGTGCCACCTGCTCAGTTTTGTCCGACAGAAAGAACTACTATCAATCCCTGGAAAGAAACAAATATAGTTTCCGAAACTTGTGTTTTTTGGACAGCAGAAAATGGAAAATCTCAAGAAAAAAAGTACTTTTGAGCGTGGACCACCATTGCAAGAACCCCTCAGAAATGATTAAATTGTCATGTTTGTTATGGCTATTTGAGCATTAAACGTATTACACAGAAATCTGAAATTTCTAACTTTTTGCTTAACTTTAGCACAGATGTGTTCAATTCATAATAACAGAAATTCGAAATAAATTACTGAATTAATAAACCAAGATTATTAACTTGTGTATGGCGCCCAACATTTCGAAAAATCCTGTTTCCATCTGCAGGTAGAAGGGATCAGCTGAGGTAACAGTTACAATGGTAGAGGCTATCTGAAATTTTTCCTGAACTTGCTACGATGTTGTAATTTCTGTCGCTTTTTGGGGTTCATTTTATATGTAGGAAGAAATTGGGATTGAATAATTTTAAAAACCAAAAGTTAGTTCCATATTTTAGTTTTTGTTTTGTAATATCTTTGTTTTGGGCCCTCCGAGAACAAGGTAGCACCATTTTCTTCCAAAATCTTTCTGTCTACATTCCTGGTAACATGAAAAGTCTAGAAGTCTCCCTTTCTGCAATGTGGTTCCGCTTGAGAGTGTGACTGGTGTTCGATGCTTCGAGACAGCTTGGTGGTCTCATCTACTCGTACAATGTTCGAAATGTCTATAAAGCCTGGTAGGTACAAACCTTTCAGAAAAAACTGTCTCCAGTTACAGTCTAAGCATGTAGAAAGGAAAGTTATCGAATATGTAGGATATAGCGCTCTTCATGTGTATTTTGTCACTTGAAATCAAGACCACCACACTGCCTCGAAGCAAGTGAAAACAGTCACCCACTGAAGCGGCGCTACTTCCCAGGGGACGCAGTCCTCAACTGCACTGCTGTGGAAACTTAAAAACTCACAGTTTTCTCTCTCGTTATATAAGACGAACCCCGAGGATGGAGAAACTATATTTTTCCAAAAGTTGGTACCCACTCACGAGACTGCATGGTGCTACAATGCAGTTAAAAACAATATACGGTTAACTCTTTACCTAGTGAAAACCGGAGATCTGTTGTAAAATTTTTCTTTTCGACTGCATTTGAATTAGCAGCCTGCAGGCATTACACGTTTGTCTCACAAGTTACCTCATGATCACGGCGAAATGCTGACTCATATGCAACCGTGCTGACGTGAATGCCGGACTACAAATGACAAAGGCTGTTTGATGAAATATTTTGAATTATAAGGTTATCAGCCCTATTAGTATTGGTGTAGCGTTAAGTTCCCTGGAAATAGTTCCTACGAATTTAACCTTCAAAGAAACCATTATTTCACGTCTCTTATTCTCTATTAAACACAAAATTCTGGCTATTTTAGCCTAAACTTAGAATTAGATTTCCTCTTCATACAAATCGCATTATTTCCTCTCGATTCCAGTATATATCCATCTCCGTCGTTAGGCTGTAACTTGGACTTAAGTTTCTCCAAAGTATTTTTAAAATACCTACCAGTTTTCTTATTTCTCATTGACTTAATCCTTCCGGCCGCACTATGGCCCTGGGATCGACTCAGCCTGTAAGAGAAATGAGTACCAGGGATGTGTCCTGGAGGGTAAAGGCGACCGGTGCTTGGAGCAAACAATTTTACCACCTTCATGTGAAGACTGTCTAGAAATTCTGGGGGCTCAACCTTCTGGAGCACTAAGGACCTGTTCAGGTCTGCAATGATGGGTAGCTTTACCAGTCTTCACGGCTTTATTTCTCACAAAATTCCGGACGTAATTTTTGTCAGAATTACATTTATTTTGCTTCCTGCTTTTTGCAACAACTTTTTGCCTCCACTTTTACACGTCTACTCTGAAAACTGAGGCAACAGTTTCCTCCGAAAACTTGGTTAATGTATATTATTTCAGAACAACTTCACGCTAGATGATTTTGGATCAGAATAATGTCCGAAGAAGTGATGTTTGGCTGAAGTTATTATCAACAATAGACTACACAGTATAATTCGGTGAAGGGCTGCATGAGGAGGTGCCAAAAGCGGCCATTGTAGTAGCCTGATTTTGCCCAGTATAACATTTTTACATCACAAGAACTGGAAGATTCTTTGAAAAATGTTTAATTTGTAAACCTGGGAAACATTCTGTGTGACTGCAATGCTTCATTGTGTCGAACACAGACTGCTAGTACTGTTTATAATGATAGGCCTCAGACTTGAATGGATTCTTTTGATCCATCTAAGCAGCTGAAGACCAACACAAAATTCGGAACTTGGTGTATCCGGAGTCTGTGCTATCCTTCATTACGTACGTAAGCCACCTCTGTGACACTGCACACCAGGAACCACTATACAGCTATATTACAAAGAATCTCCTCTATTTTAACTGTCTGACTTCTTTACATCTTTCTACTCTATGCAAATTTGCTGGTTTTGTGCAGTGTTGCTTTGATTTGTTTCCCTAATGATGATCCCTTGGGGCTCGAATCATGTAGTAGTGTTCAAAGTGATACTGTAATATAAAATATCTGGGAACACTATTGTGAATTTTGTTGGTGTGAGTGTTGTGAATTATTTATCGACAATGCACGGAATGAACAATATAACGTATATGTGGCAACATGAAAACATGTATTTAAAGTGACATTCCAGACCTTGTACTACACTTACCATTGCTTTTGCCGTATTGTTTCCTGTGGTCTCCGTTACAGGATGATTTGGGTAACGTGACGATTGTGCTGTGAATGGAGTGTCGAAAGGTTAAGCATATACAGATCCTTTCCGTCCACTGCCCTGTAAGTAGGTTTATCACACAGATCTTCTTGCAAATTCTTCGCTTTCTCAGCTCGCGTGATGTTGCACGTTTTGTGTTATCCTGTGTAGTCATGTGTTTCACATTCTGCGTGCACATGTTGAACAACAAAGTTTCTGTTTTTGGGTAGGAGACGGGCAGGCAAAGCATCTGCACCGAAAGGTCATGTTTCTTCAGAAATTATTTAGGGAATATTTAATATTTTTTCCACTTATGTCTTTCAGTCATTAAGACGACGTAGGTAGTGTGGGCCAGGAGGCTGGGACGTTCCTGGGGTCTGAACCACTGAACGGCTTCCTTCTGTCTTCAGGCTGCTAAAATTTAGTCCTAGATCTTACTAATGATATCACCATACTAACATAAGTTTCACAAAGTTATACCATAAATAAATAAATACATAAATAAATATGCCGACGACATTTTCTTAAGTTACTACTCCAGGAATATTGAAAAACGTTTATTACTTCTGAACTTGTAGCCGAACCCGGTGGCCGTGTGTTCTAAGTCGTAAGTCTGCCACCATTGGATTCCTGGTATCGCGGGTTTGAATGTCGCTGCCGGCATGGATGTTCCTCTCTTCTGTCTGTTGTGTGCTGTACTGGTAGCAGCCTCTGCGACGAGTTGATTGCTCGTTCAGAAGAGTCCTACCGGCTGTGTGTGTCTAATTGTGTGTTATCTGGAAACCTCAACAATAAGGCGGCTTAATCCCAAGTTGCGCTGTTGCGCCACAAAAATTCTAAATTTTGCGGTTTAATTTCAAAATTCTAACACCTTCCACCCTCTGCTTTGAACGTACTCGCACTGACTACAAGAAAAGCAAAACCTTAACGAAGTATTTTACATTACCTTCGGGTTGGCTTTAGGAATGTGCGTGTAATTCTCTAGGGGGTTCCATTCTTATTCTCAGCCTGAGTTACGCTAGTGGTTATTAAAATGTATTGATCTTTATAACTTCCATAATATATTGTCATAACATGTGGACGCTTGTAAAATGTAAAAGATATGATGGCATTATGAAAAGAAGATGAATAAGAACAAATTTTAACGATACATAGTTACATGCATTGCATGTTGTTGAAAGTTGAAATGTTGTGCGAATAACTTTTTTTTTCACACAGATGTGATTATTAACTGCATTTATATCAACTACGAGAAGAGTGAAGGTTCTGTAAGTGTGTCAATGTAAAGAACACTAAGAACGAACTAACATGCACATTCCCTTCTGCCTGTATCGCTTGAATAGTGATATTTTGCTTGGAAGCTGGCATCCATATTCTGCCTCTGTCTAGTCAAACAGCCATCTAGTCAAGAAAACTTCGGGGAAAATATTAGCATCTAATTTACATTTCCATCTTTGCCTTTCCTTTACTTCTAGACAACGTTCCCTCTAATTTTCTTAGAGCTGCGCGGACCTGCTACTGCTCTGAACAGAAAATTTTTACACGACCTGACGAACTGCACGGCACTTTAAAAGTCTTTTGTAATATGCGTAATAAGAATATTTGCAATGAAAATTGAAAAATTCCAGCTGCGCGGCAACAATTCAGTGTGCGTGAGAGCATTTCAGTTACTGCGGGGCCGCGCACCCTCGCAGCTTAGAGGGAAAACTGCTTGTAGAGGAAAGAGAACCAGCATCCGAAACAATTTTACTCAACCGTTTAAGTCTCGGATATTAATTCATATGTCACCAGGTTCAAGATACAACAATTCTAAGTTCTGGCTACATCCTGCTCTTACCTGTTTTACATGGGTATGAGCCAAACAGCTTTTTTTCGCAATACAGTATAGACTGATTCTTTTTTATAAGCGAGAAAGAGTGTGTTTGTTGGGATGTGAGTACCAAATCTCAAAATATCACTCAGGTTCAGGTCACGATCATTATAAAATTTATCTAGGGTATCTTACTAGAGACATGAAGGACTGGCTCATTTAGATGTGCAGCACAATTTGCATTAACACAAGACAGCTGAACCCTTTTCTTTTAAGAGGAGCTGCAACGTGAATATCATCGTAATTATCTACGCTGGTATATATCGCGTCTGGTCATGGGCCCACGAAAGGCTCGAAGCGTAGATCTGCACGGGCCGGTGAAAACCTCGACGGCTAGGAAAGCATCAAGCATGAAAGAGGCGTCTCTCAAGGTTTGAATCGAGCTCTAGTGTAAATAAAATTCATGGGTATCAAAAATACACTTCTGTTTATAATGAATATATACGATGAGCACTTCTACGCGATCGTAAAATTTTCAGGCTTTCGAGAAAATTCATTGTCAATACAAGGCGCTAATGTTGTTTAGATTGAGAACTGTCTGAAGTTAAATATATCTTCTTATGCAAACTTAAAATTACGACGTTTAAATTTCCTAAACCTTACATAAAATGGGGATGAGAGAAGCTATTTTATTTACTTAAGGCGATTCATTTTCGCTGTGCTTACGCTTAAGTAAGACCAACACGTGGTCTGCAAATACAACATGTATTTTTAAAAAATTAACAGTTTTATGTTGCGGCTATATTAAGAACCATCATCTGGCTGGCCAGTAGGAAGTAAAAATTTGACATAAAACTGTAAATGTAATTAGAGACCTCAAACCTTACAATGTTGTAATTTGCAAAATCACTTGGAATATATAGGCCTAATGTAGAAAAAAAGTGGACTGAGTAGACAAGTAAAAACTTACACATATAAGCCCAGTACAGTGTAGCTGTGTGTAGCGTAGATTAAAAAAGTATCTAAACAAAAAGTTAATTCGTAGGCACTCTTTTAGGTGGTTTAATCTGAAAGGACAATGTGAATGTGTTTTCCTATTCGGAATCCTGTGGTGAACTGCTTATAATTTGGAAATATCTTCAAAAGTGCAGTGATGTGGGTGGAAGTTTAGATAAAAGTCTTTTAATGTTAGATTAAAATACTTGTGTATTTTCTTTGGATAGCTTTTAAAAATAATTTGGTGTTAATTAATGGTTACGTAATGATATGAAATCAAATTTTGGATATTTTGTTTGTGTAGATAAAGGAAAAAGATAATCTGAAGAATCTCGTTACGGAAATTTAAGGTAGGGTAGGATGACATAATAGAAAAATAACATTGAGTTTTATCCTTTACGTAAGTGTCGGGTTGAGCTAATTTCTTCTGTTTATCAACACTCTATTGTTGTTTCACACAGAGGAGAACTCAGATACGTTTTTTAAACAGGAGGCTGAGCGGTCCCCAGGGATGGTATGGGCATTTTGGAAAATAGAAAAACCTATTGTCAGTGCTGGGATTAGAACCCCGGATCGTCTAGCCTATTGTCTAGTACCTATACCTACAGCATGTCTCTTCTAGCGTGGTTATGCTTGTATTAATCTCCCTGCAGTTTGCACAGTAGTGTACCAAATTTTGACTTCTTAATGTCCGTTACGTCCGTGGTTTAAATTTATTTATTCTGTGTCGTGTGAGTGAGAATATTGCTGTGCTTCATTACAATTTAATTATTATTTTACCACTGCAGGCATCATGTGTAAAGTGAAGGAAAAACAGACAGGAGCATGTTCCGACTGGTCTTGGTCTGCAGACTTCGCTGACATCTGCGTAAACTCAGCTGAACTTGCTCTGCACCGCTCGTGCTAGCTGCCGCGTCATTGGCGCTATCTGTAGCATAGGGCGTTTCAGTAGAGGACCTTCACCAGTCAACATCAAGCAACAGAAACTGCATTCAGAATGCTTCGCCCGTATGGCGAACTTACCAATCTTTCTTCCTGTAGGACCCTGCAGGGCTCCAAAGTAATAGCAAAATTCCAAATCAACGACAACATCCCTGTACACACACACACACACACACACACACACACGCACGCACACACACACACACACAAAACGCCAAGGATTTTCAGTGTTCCTAACTTCAGAAAAACGCACTGGACTTTCAATTATTACGATACTTCAAAAAATATCTTACTGTCGATCGTGCTCGTGCTACGTGTTTCGGCTTAAATAAAAGCCATCATCAGGGAACAGTTAAAATATATAAAAACTCGTAACGAAAGAATTGTTAAATGCAATTGAGATCTAAATTTTACGTGTCAGTAATTTATACATTTATTAAGCCGAAAGTGTGATATGTTGATTTTTAATTACGTATAGAAAGGAAAATATTAAAATGCGTAATGTAAACGTATGGTTGTAAAAAAAATGTAGTACTTCTACAAAAATGTGCGATTTTATTGTTTGTATATTTTAACAGAATTAACGCATTTCTACATGTTAATGTTACGAATTTCGATATCTTTTTCAGTACATAATCAGACATTAACATATCACAGTGTTGGCTAAATGAGTGTATGACTTACTGGCATGGACAATTGACTTTTCAATTATTTATTTAACAATCTGTTGGTTACAAGTTTTTCTTCTATATATTTTGTCTAGCGTGTGAACACTGTTTTTATTTAAGCCGAAACATGCAGCACGAGCACGACCGACAATAAAATATTGTCTAAACTATTGTTGTGATTTAAGGTCCTTTCCACCTCCCTTTTAGACCTCATTACATGACGTCCAGTCTTAAAATTGCTACGAATTTCTCTAGGCAAAGTTTTCTTTAGAAATTAACGGCCGTTCAGTTTGTCGAGAAATTCAATTTTTGGAAACAAGAGCTTCGCAGTTGTCAACTGTATTCAGCCCACCATATTATGTCCTACTTAAGATTCATTTCTCATGTCCGCGCAGGCTTATCACCATGTGTTCCTGTTAACTTCAATCGCTTCTCATGTATGACGTAAACTGCATGAAGTTTGATGCAAGAAGTGCATAAAACTGCCAGGGATCTGTAGATATTTACTGAACAGAAAAGTTGTTAAAGTTGGAGCTTCACATCTCGGTCAAGCACGTATTTTAGATTAAGTATGTTTGTAAGTGATGAGGCATTATTATAAGTAAGTTAAATATACCTGCACAGTATAATTTTATTTACTTTATAGGAATGAAAATTGCTTATTTTCTTCATGCATATTAAATTATGAAAATCGTTAATAATATTCACACACGTCTGCATTTCTTGAAATTTTATGTGTCCTGTGCTGAGACATTTGGATAGATAATATATAACTGTGTTTTAACATTCTCATTGTAAACCACGAAGACAAGTTTTTAGAACTTTCAAATGAAATGTCAGCTGAGTGGAAGATATTTGGCTGGTCTCACCTTGCAGACAGAGACTAGCGTAGTTCAGTTTGATAGCAGTAACCATAGATATCTTCGAAATCATGGAAGGAATTAAGGGAAAGAGAGCTTGTTTAATAACAGCAGAAGTGGTCGCAATTTTAACCGCGATGTCCACCGTGGCCATGCCCTCTGTGACCATATCCACCACCATATCTGCCAGTGTTGGCATATCCGCTGTATTTCCCGAAGTATTGAGCCATGCTGCCAGCGGCTAACAACACAAGCAGTAGGACGAAGAGCTGAAATAAAATCAACATCTGGGTTACGGTCTAAATCAATGTCGTTTGCATAATGTGCTAAATACGACCTTCATGGAACTGTATAGCAACCAATCATGTCAAATGTCGCTTCAGTCTGCGATTTGCTAGTTATAACCTGAAGATGGAAGAAGCAGTTGCGCCGAAACTTCATTGCCTATGTACTAAACTGCGCGACGTCACATATCACAGCTGTAAGAATATCAAATTTCTCTCTCACAGCCCTCTCTCTCTGTCTGTCTCTTCGTCTTCCGATTGAACGTGCAACACTTCGGAATGCGAACAATGTGGCGCTGCTTTTGATTAACGGACCACAACGTATGTAGAACATACAGTTTGGCCCAGACAGATTTTAACATAGAAAATCAGTTCTGATAGCTTTACTTTCCGTAGAATATTTGTTGTTGTTGTTGTTGTTGTTGAATTAACTTCCCTCACGAAGTAGAGTCCTTAAGAAGCTTGTAGTCACTAAGATGCTTTAAAAAGTCCTCTGCCTTTTAACAAAACGTGTCTTGTTTGTTTATGTTTTTACGGGCGTTGTTATAATGCTGTCAGTACTGAAGCATATGTAGCGTCGAATAATAGAACTGTTCCGTAATAAATTGAAATAAGTTGAAAAACTATAAGGAAGCGGTCCTGGCCTAATTTGATTTACTGTACCAATATGTGCGTGGAAAGAGCGTGGCAAGGTTCGAAAAATCTTACAGGATGAGCTGTGTTCTGGAAAAAATTGGAGCTGGCGACCTTTTGAACGTAAGTTAGAAGCATAACGGCTTTAATTTTTTCAGTGTCATGAAGCGTGAACTGAGAGGACTTTGTCGCGTCCGTTTTGAAGGTGGCCTTCTGTGCCGGAATTCGTCTGAAGAAACTAAACATCTTGGGCAGGAAATTCGGAAACTCACGGTATTGCGTCTTGCATGGCAGAAATTGTGTCCGACGTACAACAGTTCGTTTGTAATTGCGCAGTCAGCGTAAAAGGTGTAGTCAAACACGCCTAGTTTCTTGAATATACGAGAGAAATAAAACTTACACCACTTTACAAACGTCACGTAATATGACGTTCCTTTTGAGCGAATTATCAGCGTTGTGCAGACAAGTAAAAACACTGTACTGTAAAATGGAGACCATTTGTAAGATCAATTCGTAATCTGATTTGGACAGTAAAGAAAAGTCTTTCATCTAAGTACATGGCCTTCGCTAAGATGACGTCTTTTACCAGAACCTTGATCCACATTCGCTTTGCCAGGAAAACTTACGTTGCTTACCTTATTCAAGCTACGTGGTAACGCAGGACACATGATTTATCTTTTTTTTTTTTTTTTCAAAAAATTTATGGGCCTTTCTCTTTTCACACTGAACTGTTAATGGTGACAATATAAAGAAAAGAAGTGTAAATTCGTGGTTGAATGCAAGAGCAAAATATACTTAAAACACCTACAATTAACAGTGTGCGGTTATCGTGCACAAGTAAACATGTATCCTTTAATTAAAAGAACATTTTCAACATATTCAGCTCCTAGGAACACCATTCGGTTTATGGTATTTAAATTACAATCGGTGGAAGAACGCCTAAAGCTTTCACACAAATAGAAATTACAACCATAACATACGTATATTAAAATATCCAGTAACATGACAATTCAATAAAATAGTATATATATTAAGTAAAATATTTTAGTCTTAATTAATAATGGTCTAAATTTTTTAATTCGTGTGACGTGGTGTTTTAACTTGTTAACAATTGTGCATGGCCTGTATAGAACTCACTTTTCAATTTATTTTATTGGTGCCTGAGAAATCAATAATTTTGTCATTTCCTGCTTTTATGGTTTTTATAGTAGTACAGTAATGTAGTAATATAATACTATACCATGTTTCTGTTCTCTACAAAACTGTACAGTAATTCTTGTTTTTTTCTAAATATATGTCAGAATTTGCGTGGCAGCTGCAAACAGATTTAACTTGTATTCTTATAATTTATTTTTATGTTTTGTTTTGAGGCAAATATACTGAATTACGATAATTTTATGTAAATTGCTGTAGTTTTGAGTAAGAAATTTTATGCACAGTCACAATATTTTCTGAAATTTAAGCAGAATTGACACTGTTTTACCAAATGAGAGCAGTATTCAGTGTTGTATATTGAATATATTTAATTAACTATGCCGTGATTTTTAGTGTACTTAGAATAGCATATAAAATTCGCCATAACTTAACAACAGAGCTCACAAAACGTTCACTTATGTGCGGACCTGAAAAACGGTAAGAAAGCCTATACCAAGGTATAAAAGCACGAAACGTGTGACGAAACTACAATAATAGTGACACCTCAGGTACGATAATAATTAGTTGAAAAATAAATACCTCATAGGCAAGGCACAATTTTTAACAAGCTACTCGAAGAGTACCCAATGAACAATATTTCACGAATTTCAGAAAATAATTAATTAAAATAACAATAGTTTCTTCATACACAACACACTATATATGTAATATTTAATTAACTTGTTATACATTTGGATGTTCTGGTATTTGTATTTTATGCCTGTAATTTGCATTCGTGTAAAAGATTTCTTTATTATTTCGTTGATTGTGATTAAAGACGATTTTTCTGAAATGTCCCTAGGACCAAAGTGTGTCGGACATTCTCATCTAAATAAAAAAATGGTTGATATTTGTTTGAGTGTTACAATAGCATGTTATTGATTGTATTTCCACAACTAGTGCAGGTTTTGTAATGAATAGCTCGCGGATACTTTTTAAATCTTCTGTTTGAAATGACTGATTATTTGCTTACTGAACGCCCTTCTTTTAACTGAATTGGGGTCGTAGCGAATTGAAAGGAATGGGAGTATAATGCATTTGACGTTCTCACAACGGTGATTGTAAAGGCCACTGTTTGCTGGGATGTGATGCCGCCTACTGGGTACCTGTTTACCAAACTGTAAGGCGTCACTTCCCAGAAGGCAGTAATTCTGAGAAAGGAAGATACTTATACGTGGCGAGTAATGGACAAGAAAATATGTGTATCTTTTGCAAACTTTCTCCAGACCCTAACCTGGTATTTACCAGGAGACTTCGAGGTACGGCCGCAAGGTAGCCCGTAATCCACAGACCAGAATACTCTCACGATGCATTCTGATTTCGATACATGATTAGAGTGGTGATACAGAGATATGTAGGTAGACTGGTATTTTGTATCGTATTTGCAAAGTAATTAGGGCACTTTCTAGCAGCACGAGTGGTGTTAGGCAAAATTCAGAGGGTAACTGTTAGGAGTATAACTAAGCAGCCTGAAACGTGAGAAACACAAAACAGGGGCAAGTGTTAGTATCTGTCAATGTACTTGGATGTCTCGAAGCAACTGTAGCAAGTAAATTTTGAGATTTTGACAGAATGAGCCCACATATATTCTTTGGTAGGCGTAAACGATTCGGTCCTTCTCAAAATTTTCGTTCAGTAGAGACACCGAGATACCGTATTTAATTTATGTGTTACCAGAGCAGAATTTGGTGATCCAATCAAATTTGATATCACGAAGCTTTAGATTTTAGCCTATAAGGATGTTAGAGTATTGAGTAGCAGCCAATAGGAGAAATTACGAACATTTGAGCTTTTCATGTTCGCGATAGGTAGGGGTTTTTACTAGTCAAGACGGTGACATATGAAGAAGGTACGTTATGAGGACTCTCTCCTTCACTCACTGTCAAATAAGTTTACTGAAATGTCGAAATATTGCACCGGCAGTGCTAAGTCTCACTGTCTGCAATGGGTACTGACCGGAGAAGGAGATGATGGTGTTAGCGTTGACAGGTTGTACGAGAGCAGGGCGCTAGTTTAACTGGTCTTTCAGATTTCGAAGAAGTCAGGCCCAAAATCAACGCCTCCCTTTGGGCCTATTCACGAAAGTTTATAGCTAGAAGTTTTTAAGTATAACTCTTATCTTTATTACTATTTTGGATTCATTTGTGAGTGCAGTGTATTGAAATTGTGTGATAAATTTTCAGTCAGTTATTTCAAACGTGAAATTAAAGGCCAGTAGGAATTGTTGTGAAACATAACTACACTAACTAACTAACTCCATGGAGCAGAGGCCTTCTTGAGAAGCTACATTTTCTCAGCTAGTCAAGATATTCCCCGCATTTTATGGAACCCGGAGGTTCATTACCACATTCACAAGAGCCCGCCACCTGTCCCTATCCTGAGCCAGCTCAATCCAACCAATGCCCCATCCCACTTCTTGAATATCCATTTTAATATTATCTTCCCATCTACGCCTGGGTCTCCCAAGTGGTCGCCTTCACTCGGGTCTCCCCACCAAAATCCGGTAAGCACCTCTCTCCTCCCCCATACGTGCCACATGCCCCGCCCATCTCAGTCTTCTCGATTTGATTACCCGAATAATATTTGGTGATGAGTACAGGTCATTAAGTTCCTCGTTATGCAGTCTTCTTCACTCCCCTGTCGCCTCCTCCCTCTTAGGCCCAAATATCCTCCTCAGCACCCTATTCTCGAACACCCTCAGTCTTTGTTCCCCCCTCAGTGTGAGAGACCAAACATAACTACACAAACGAGCTAATGTCCACAACGTATCTTCAGATTGATTTAAACAAAGTGCGTTCATTAAGAGACTCGGAACAGTGTGTTGCCGACCAGCTTTACCTTCTGCTAATTGGTTATTTGAAAACGTGGAAATAAAAATACCAAGAAGTGACCCAAATATTGTTAATCTAAAATAATATTTCTCGGATAAGTACAAGCGTCCTCTGCAATTGCCATGTAAATATTCCCTGTGAGTACAGATCATATGAACCTATTTGAAGCTAGTAATTTACCTGCTGCCACACCAACCATTCACCTTCTAAAACATTCCAAATCTCTTCCTCATCGCAACTTTTGTAACCTAACATCTTAGTGGCGCACAACCTAACAAGTAATTCAGCTAAGCGAGAAGAAAGGCCGTCGATCACAACTTAAGCGTTGACAAAGAAATATTTGTGTCAAAAACGTATTACAGATTTCGGCCTGTACAGAAGATTAGTGGGACTCATCGTGTGAAATATGACGAAGTATTACACAGATTCAAGGAAGGAAGGCATATCTTACATACAAGAAAAAGAAGAAAGGCTAACTGAATTCGCCACTTCTTGAAAAGAACTGTCTTCTAAAGCACGTTACTGAAGGAAAGATGGAAGAATAGAAGTGACGGTAAGTTGAGGAAGAAGCTGTAAGCAGCTACTGTATGACTTGAAGGAAACGAAACGGTACTGGAAATTGCTACAGGAAGCACTATATCGCACTCTCTGGAGGACGGGCTTTGGAAGTGGGTATGGACCTGTCGTAAGATAGAATGCGGAATAAATGGCAAAAATGCTCAGGTGCTCCTTTATAAACGTGTTGAGGCAAAAGCCGTATACACAACGTTAAAAGCTACAACTGGTTATCCCATTAAACAGTTTATGTTCTTGTACAGACTGAGAAACAATGTAATACACTGGACGAGGGCACACCAGTCCTCATCACCTTCAAGATAGACAAAGGTAGATGAACGTAGCGTAGTCGGATCTCAGGTGGTGTGTGTGTGTGTGTGTGTGTGTGTGTGTGTGTGTGTGTGTGTGTGTGTGTGTGTGTGTGTGTGTGTGTGTGTGTGTGTGTGTGTGTGTGTGTGTGTGTGTGTGTGTGTGTGTGTGTGTGTGTGTGTGTGTGTGTGTGTGTGTGTGTGTGTGTGTGTGAATGAGTCACAACAACATCTCATCGCACCACCACCGGAGAAAATCCACAGAACGACTGCACTATGCTATACTCGGCTTCAAACTTATAGCGTTATGTATTGAGAAAGCACCTCGTGACTGGCCTGCACCATTGCAGAAGAAGTCTACTTGTTAATTTCTTTCCACACAGGCGAAAACTAAGTGAAGATATAGCGCCCAACCTAAAGTTCGCAACGCCTTCTTGCACGCGAATATAACGGCGGCGTTTCGAATTGCAAGTCTGTGCTTACAGTATTAAGGCTCGACATGTTGGTGCCCTCTGCAGGTTGAGACACAACAATGGACTGATCGCCCATCAAACGGGGGATTTATACCGGATATTTGACGTCGTAATCTGATTCACAGTAGGCCAGACGACCTGGCTGAAGACAATCACATTGAGGTCAGTTCTTCTGGAATGTGTCGCGCTTTAGTCAAGCACAAACAGTCCGGAGGAATATCTCACGATTACAATTACGACAAAATGTGTGTAATCGTGTTGCTGTAGCTGGTGTTCAGGGTAGGTTAGGTTAGATCATGAAGAAGAAAGTGCGAAGGTGAAAATAACCGCGTTCTTAAAAATTGAAGCAGTAAAAATAATTTCAATATGCGACCACATTATGCGAGAAGTCTGAAAAGAGAACACATTTCAATGCTTTCTTACTGTTTATTCTTAAATTTTGCCATGGTTCAGGCAACTAGTTACCGGCCAGTCATTGCGGGGGCCTGATTCAATTCTAGTTCAGTCCGTGTGGGATTTAAGGTGGGCAAAGCGACACTGAGACACGTTTTTCTCCGATCATTTCGGTTTTCCTTTGTCAGTATTGTTCCACCATTCTTACGTACTCATTTTATTCATCTGTCACCCACATTGTATGACCCGACAAATTCACAGCGTCATTAAATATCACACTTATTTACTCTTGTGTTTAACCGCTTAAAACCCAGTGTTTAGCACATACGCAGTCTGATTTAGTAGTCATAAACTCTGCACTTGGCCCACACATTTTCTTTTTATGTTTCTTAAGATCATCGCAATAAAGAGGGGTATTTCTCTAACCATTAAAAATTTCGTCTTTGTAATCGAGATGCAGATAAAGTCCATAAAACTATCACCACACGAGATGCAGAACATTTGCTACGAGTTAGAAAATTAATTCTTAAAAAAATATTTTGATGAATTTTCATTTCAAATTTTGAACATTATTGGTATGGCCGGACTGTATTAAAAGAAATCTGGGTGTAATTTATTTTGAAATTTTGCAGTTTACATCACCATATAAACTTTAGCTTTGTTCATATGTAGCAGGACCAAAGAAGAAAAATCTTCTGCCCATCCACTACCCCACCTCAGTTTCCTACCCACGCTAAGTTCTTTACCCGTCAATTATCCAGCCAGATATGTCACGAACAGACAAATACACCGAAATCAAGGATGCCTGAGTAAACTTGTGGTCGATAATTTTATTCAAGTTTTTTAATATGCAGCCTGTGAGAAGATTAGCAACACGCCAGAAATCAATCACTGTACTACTTATTCTGATATCATAAAATTCTACTCACACAACCTCATTATTTATTAGCATTGAAATACTTATTACTATCCAAACATAAATAACACTATCATGCAAATTTTTAGACACTTTTGTAGACTATCTTCATATAGACTTTTGTGCCTCTGGTTTTTTTCCTTCAGTTACAGCCATAAACCAGAAACAGGAATAAATTTTGTGGTTGTCATGATTTTAAATTCTACAAAAATTACTTAAACAAACCCTAGATGTTACTAAAGAGATCTATTAAAAAACTAAATTTCAGTACGCCTAAATTAATTGACCCTATATTCGGTAACATGTTATAGTTCTGTATTCAGCTTTATGCTGATCATCTTGTTTGGAGGAATTTAGTAACTTAGTAGCAATGTGTACTATAGTGACGATCGTAATGGGCGTAATCTTTCTTAGTCTTGATCTCTGCCTACCTACTCATTGTAGGTATAGAGGGTTACTGTCACACCTGATCACCCTCAATAGCGCACGCGTGCGCGCGCGCACACACACACACACTCGGTAGGAATCCTCTGGATGTGTGACTGGTACTTCGCAGAGACCTCTAACTGACAGCACACAACACTCACAACAGACAGCGATTCATGCCGCCGGCGGGATTCGAACCCGCAATCCCAGGCAACAAGTGACCGCAGACACCAAGCATAACCAAGATACTTTAACTGGTTCATAATTACTGAGTGTGGAGAGAAGCGGATATGGGATAATATATGCATATTCTTTCATATAAAAAACTGTCCATAACTGAGGCTTAGGACGTACCATGAAACAATGTGCATTGGCCCATCAGTTAGTATGGTCACCCCTGCTCTGGGCAGTAATACAAGAACACCAAGTTGCGCTTACCTTGAACTCCCATGTTCACTTCCCAGAACAAGTACCTCCATTAAACCCTTAATTTTCTTTTCCGTAAGCATGACCTTATTATCTGAAAAAGACTTACTATGTCTTTACCTACGTTATTCCTTTTACGGCAATTTATCATGAGTAATTTTAAAAGCAACACTCTGTAATATAAGGGGAGATGAATTTCACGGTGGTTTATCCCACTGATGGCATCTCGTAGTTAATTCTATAGAAGTTAATTTACACTAACGCTGTGGCTTGGGATTGCCCTTGAAAAAGCAGCATTTGTAAGGCGGTCAAGCATTTTCCTGCTTTGTGTTACTCAGTTTCGCAGTAGTATTCATACACTCCGCCACTGTACACGTGAATAGATCAGGCGGATCCTGAAGTGTCCACGAAGTCTTCTTTTGGCCCAAATGTTTCCTCTGATTATTTTGTGTTCAAAGATTTATAATTTTTCATAGCATTGTATTTACTTAAGAGAAAGCATAAGCGTAACTTGGCTAATATCAATGGGGGGCAAGACTGACCATGTGTATTAGGAGCTTTATTTTACGAAGGAATCAAATTTCAAATAGGGGAAAATTGGTCCCATCAAACGCAAGTTTTTCATTTTCTTTTTTATGTCTGTTTTTTATTTGCCATTGTTCAATTCAGTAACCAAATAAACTATCCCTAGATTGAAAAAATATTGGGGGGGGGGCATTTGCCCCTCTTACCCCCATAAAGTTACGCCTATGACAGAAATAATGAATTGGCTTTAATATTCTCACTTGTAATTTATGTTCTTCCTTCATATTGAAAATTCACTACCATACAAATCAGATGGAAATATTAGCAAATGTACTATTACGCCGTGAAACACAACTCCTTATTCTTAAGTAATAATTTTACATCATGTACACCTGATGTTTATGTGCCGTACTTATGCTTTGCAATGTGTTCTAAAAATTAAAACTCCCTACGTCAGTGAAAGTGTTTGTACATAAAGAATCCATCATTAAACATAATATTCTGTCTTGAACGTTTTTTAATACCAGAGCCGTTGTTCAGCCTCCACATGCTAAAGTGATTGTTACACTTTAATTACACTCCGCGCAGTGTTTGGGTGTCTAATGGTTTGCATGCGGTTTGATGGTTTAATCGAAATCTTAAAAAAGTTTATTAGATACTTTTAAAATAAAGATAAGGCAATAGAATATTTTGATTCGCTGTCAGATAAAGAGGAGGCTCTGTAGAACAACACACTGTTTCTACAGACATAAGTCTGTGGCACGAAGCAACGCTCCGTAATTTACCCTACGTTACCCCTGTTATAATGCTGCGGAGGTGTCGGGCGTGTAAACAGTTTATTCTGAAATTTAGCCTTTGTGCTGACATATAAGCTTTTGTTTTTTACTTCATGAAAATTCAGTTGATATAGGAAAATTGGTTTGCCTAAGTACTTCAAAAGTAAAAGCGTCTTTTGTCATTTTTCTCTTCTTTGTAAAGGCTGAAGTTCTTACGGTGCCTACAAATGACGCTGAGTGTTTATTCTAAACTGAATAATAAAGCAGCTGCTTAATCTAGGGTGTTGGTAAATTTCTGCAGGTCTACAGGACATCATATCTCAGAAGAGAGCAATTTCCATTCTGCGCCTTCTTGTGCAGTGGTTTAGAAATTACATGCAACTATGAGACTTCTGTCATCATACAGACTTACTGGACCATAGCGCACATTCTGTTTGTCCTAGCTGAAAGGTACGAAAGGCTGTCCTCTTTGTATTGTTGATTTTCAGGCACTTTCGCAAAATTGCAAAAAGCCGCTATTAGCGTGTTGTCTCCCTATCTGTCTGTCTGTCTGTCTGTCTGTCCGCATGGAACAACTCGGCTCCCACTGGAGGGATTTTCATTCAATTTAACGTTTGAGGATTTTTCTACACTCTGTAGAGAAAATTCAAGTTTTATTAACATTTGACAGGAATAACGGCTACTTTACATGAAGACCTATGTTATATGTTTATAAAAATACCTCGCTGAAGTCTTCTAGAATGAGAAATGTTTCAGACAAATTTGTATAGAAAATCAAAACACACATTACATGTTCAATAACTCTTTTCTGAAAATCGCGCCTTTTATGAGATAACGTGGAAAAATATGGTACAACCTGACAGGCCACAGATGACAATACAATATGGAGCATGCGTTTTTCATGCTGAATAACTAAGGCTATAGACACGCACTCAGAATATGTCATACTTGTCGCTTTTCTACGGCAACAGTGGTTACGCGAACGCGCATCAAAATACCTTATATTTACAGTGCCTTTCTTGTATGTAATTAAAAGACGAAAATGAGAGGACACCGGACACACACACACACACACACACACACACACACACACACACATACACACACACATACACACACACACAACAGAGTATGAAATGTTATATAGCTGTGAAATCTGTGGCTCTTTTTTCGTTGGAATTCTTTATATAAAATGTTAAAGACAGGCGTGTCTTAGCAGTTAGTGAGGCCAGTCAGTTTCACGCAGTGGAGTCACGATATGACTGTTAGGCTGTACAGTGTCCTTGATGTCTGCCTCAGGTCAGTGGTCTGAAAGAAATCACGAAAAAGCTCTTTAAGGTGCTGTTGTTTCTCCGCCTAAGTAGTGTGATAAATAGTCGAGGTACGTCTGCTGTCTTGTCCTTTGTAGAAAAGAAAATACGTATTAACAACGCTCGTGAAAAGCCTATATCCTGAAGCTAAAATTGTCACGACAGAAGGTGAAAGTAATGCTGCTTACATCCTAGACCTTGGCACTGCGTATGTTTGAGTGATTTGTTGCACCCCCAACCTGATTTCTTTATCTCTTCGCTACCAGACATACGCATAATGGGTATAATTCATTTCAAGGCATTAGTTTCAAGAGAAGGTAAAGGGAAAGTCCACCCTATAACAGACTATGAAGCCCGAGAACGGGATTAGATGAATAACTGTTCTATTTCTTGAACCTCGGCGCTAGATGTGGTGGGCTGTCAATGCCACGCCCCGGCCGCTTTAACCCTGGAAAAATGATTCGATGCCCATTGTACAGGAGGCTATGTGGGCGATGCTGCCACTCTGATGGGTGCGGAAAATTTGGACCCCCTCGGGATTCGATAACCGGACCGTCCAGCCCGTAGCGAGGCGCTGTACTGACTGCGCTATCCTGTCCAATTTTCAAGAGCAGATCGTATCGAAATGATGGATTTAGAGGTCCAGCTATGGTGTCTCCAGGGTAAGAGCTGCATAGTGCTCACGTAATCAATTTTTATTATGATATTGTCTAAAACAGGACTGGAGTTGTTTCACGATTGCCTTTATACCTAAACTGTTTCGAAGGAAGGCACATGAGAACTTAAAAAAAAGGTGTTCAGGAGAAGCGTGTGCAAAGGCCATTAGTGGAGATCAGGGTTGGATATAAATCAGCCCTAGACTCACATTTCGAAGTGCAGATTTATCCAGCGAAGTGCACCTTTAGCCAGTATCGTTCTGCCTACTTCTGCTGTGTCAAGATATATTCTATTTGTCTGTAATGTGTCAACTTGGGGTTTTTGAATTCTAGGTTCTGTTGGTGACTCTGTGTTCGGTTCTCAGGAATACTGAAAGCTGTGTGAGATTGTTTATCATTGGGCTACATAATTATGTCATAAATGCGTCCAGTGTTTGGTGACCTTCTGCAGTTACTTTGTGTGACTGCATAAAATAGATATCAGTCGCCTTCGAAAAACTTTCTATTGCACATCCCTTTCTATGCACACAATCTATTTATTAGGAAATTAATTACATTTATTAACATAAGTAAACAACAAACTATCTGCCATAAAATCCATGTCCATAATGCTTATATCCGTGTCCATATCCTTTATGTCCATAGCCTCCGTAACCACCATAACCACCATGACCACGGTAGCCACCGTAACCACCTGAGACACCATATACAACATACACACGCTTCACACCATATCCACCATAACCGCCGTATCCATGTTTGTATCCGTGTCCATATCCACCACCATAACCGCTACCATATCCATAACCATAACCACCGTATCCGCTGCACATAACTTCTGCTAGGACCGCCAGGAAAATAAAGAAAATCTGTAAAGAAATAATTTTGAAAGTAAAAGACGCAGCCATCTCAAAAGTTAAGGTATGGATATTCGTTGCAGAAGGCAAACATTTTTATACGGCGGTGAGCAGTTTTCTGGTTGGAATGTGGATTTATTACATTCCTTATGTTGATTTGCATAATAAGACTAAAGTGTCTACCGTCTGACTGTGCAGACGTCAGACGGTAGCTTCCTCTGCTCTATCTACATGCAACGTATGCAATAAAATGTCCCGTTTCCTAGCTCTTCACCACCCGCCCATTTTCAGTTCTCGGTAGCAAACTCAATTTCATAAGTCACATAAAGTATATTCCAGACTTCTGTCACACTTTGAGGTTAATCCAAGTCGATCGATCAAGCGGCCGCAGGGTGAAGGTGACCATTAAATTGCTAGTAGTACCTAGACTGAGAATGCTGGTAGCAATAACACTACTCTCCCTTACATCTGAACATTCCTCGTTGGGTGCATAAACACACAGCGTAGCTACTCACTTTTCTTGTCTCGTAATATTAAGATAAATTTTGAATATTCGCAATTCGTAAGCAGCTTGCCAGGATTAGGATAAACTAATTAAAAAGCTTACGGACATAATCTTGACTGAAAGGTAATTTTATGTAGGCCCCTTTCACAGTCGTTTTAGTGTGTGTGTAGATTAAGGTAAAGCAATCCCATTACAGGCCTGGGCAGGCCCTGAAGGCTCAAAGAAGTTGAGGCTCCCAGATTTCAAGACAATCGGCACATGAAGGTGGTAATGTTGTCAGCCCTAGGCACCGGCCGCCTTCACGCACCAGGAAACATTCCTGGTACTGACTTCTGTTAGAAGCTGGGCCTACCCCAGGGCCATGGTGCGGCCGGAGGGATTATGTCATGAAAAATTCCGATGACACCACCGGGAATCGAAGTGTATGTGTGTGTGTGTGTGTGTGTGTGTGTGTGTGTGTGTGTGTGTGTGTGTGTGTATAGTAAAACGAGTAACATGAGTGTAGGTATACGTTCATATACCCATTATAATATTTGCTGCCCATTTTTGCAAAGTAACATGGTATGAGGCCTTGTGAAATGCTCCGTGAGGTTTTACGGTGAGGAGCTGTTAGCACCTTGCCCAACGCCAAAACTGAAGGACCACCCCTTGTCAGCTGTCCGCCACTGCTTGTTGAATATATTTGCAGCTACTCTCCATATCTGGAAGCCGTCCTTCCACCCGCGACCTGAGGACGCGCCATGCTGCGTTGACAGGGACCCACTTATCACGGATATATGTATATACATATATGCATATATTCGTATTATTTTTTGCTGCTATTTTTACGGACTAATATGATCGTCCGAAAATATCTTTACCTCTCATTAATTTTTCTATCTCTAAAATTAAATTAATTTGTTTACTTCTGTACTAGTGACTTTTCTTCTGTACGAACACATTCATTGACTCATGTCACATATCTTTATTTGTTTATCTATTATTTCGAATTAATTTCCTGGAAGGAAATTTATATAAAAGAAAGTGCTTCTTCGTTATAATATCAAAAACTGTCCTAAGAAGGTTTCATAAGTGAGCATGTTTTAAATATGTCGGCATATTTTAGTCAGTGTAGATATCAGGCTACATACTGGAAAAAAGAATGTGTCCCAGCAAAAGCAGAATTTTCTCTATTTTCCACAGCTCCAGGTTCCACTCACCCTCCCGGGGCGTGGAGCTTATTACGTATGTTTACCTAGTGCCAAGGTTGAGAATAAGTGGAGCTATAACTCCACACCACTCCGTGCGTCTTTATGGCTTAATGTTAATTAAGCAACAGGGTCAACTTCAAAATGTCATACTGAAACCTTAGTAATTACAAAATTGTAGAAACGTAAGCGTATATTTGAAATGACTCTAAATTTTCAGAATTTAGCTTTGTCGTTGAACGACTTCCTTCTCACAACCTTATATATGGTGTTGGAATTCAATGGGAAAATATTAACTAAAAACCTTACGTTCAAAAGATTGCTGAACAGGGACCGACAGACGCGATGTTTCTGTACTGTACGCATGTAGCACAGGCACGCACACGCACGCACACACTAAACACTACATATAGTACGCAAGACTTGCGTAATACCTGAACAATATTGATCCTAATCACATTGTTGGGTGTTTGGTGCCGTGTGGCTCGGGCTGTGTTGCAGATATTGCATCGGAGCATTCTGTCGTGTTTGATCTTGAATTTAGAAGCAATATATTTGTCCAAAAGTCGCCAAAACAGACAAGTTTCACACGGTGCAGACACCCAACAATAGAAAAGGTCTCAACTTCAGAGCTCAGTGACGGTCCTAAATTAATAATGACAGATAAACACTTACCAGATATCTTGTCATGTCGATTGAAGGTCGAAGGGTTCTGAATACAGACTTTCAGTCCAAATCTCTACTAGAAAGCGGAAATTGCCCCGATCCTCTTCAGAGTTCTTCAGAACATGTCACCCTTGTGTCCCTGTCTTATATACTGCCCTCGGCATCAGGACGGGTTTCTTCAAGGACGTGAACCGACAAATTAATTGTGTCTTACGTAACGACATGATACGGGAGACGCGGAATTTAAGTCTTTTGTTGACGTGACTTCCCTCAAGATTCGGTAAATCCCAGAATTCTTCTTCCACTCAATTACTATAAGATGTGATCAGCACCGAGACAAATCTGCTCATTCATGCTAGCAGTAAATTACAACCTTAACCTTGCTCTTCGCTCTGAAGAGAACAGAAACACTGCAGGGTTTTGTTCCATTGTTCAGTTTAAACATGATGATAGTATTTGACTTACCTCCTGCGATGCAATCAGCCTTGTAGCTGTATATGAATTTGAAAATAACAAGAAGGCGATGTAAGTATAAGGTAACATTGAAGAACCTTCGCATAAGGATTGTTGCCGTGGAAAAGCAATAAGTATTACATACTCTGAGTGTGTGTTTGTAGCCTTTGTTATACAGGACGCAAATCGCATCTTTTCTGCGCAGCATCGTATTGTCATCTGTGGTGTGTCTGGCTGTACCATATTTTTCCACATTGTCTGATAAACGGAATGTTTTTCGGAAAAATATTTATTAAACATAAAGTGTATTTAATGTGTTCCATGTCCGTGCACTATATTATACAAAAAACATTAATCACCAACAAATGGACAAAAAGTATTTCATCAATTGTAACACACTCCTACATGTTTCGACCCTGCTGGGTCATCTTCAGGGAGAACTTTCTGTTGTCGTTACACTAGGGATGCACATTATAGTTGAGCGAGAATGTGCTGTTGACTGTGAACTGCGTTGCTTTTGGAGGCGCGAACTCTCTGTGGTCCCGGCCTGCAAGCCAAGATCACAGAAACCGAGACCAGAGAGAGTTCGCGCCTCCAAAAGCAACGCAATACACAGTTAACAGCACATTCTCACTCAACTATAAAAACCTGTCGAGAAAATTCAAGCTTGATTAACATTTGACAAGAACAACGGATATTTTACATGAAGACGTATGTACATATTATAATATCTCGCTGAAGTCTTCTTAGAATGAAAAATACTTCCGACAATAGTTGTAGAGAAAATCAAAACGGACATTTTACATTCAATAACTTTTTCCGAAAATCGTGCAGTTTATGAGATAATGTAGAAAAATACGGTACACCCAGAGAGGCCACAGATGAAAATATGAAACGGCACATGCACATTGAGTGCTGGAAAACTAATGTTACAAACACACACTCAGAAAATGCTGGCTTGAGTAACAGCTTTCACTTGTAAAACGTATTCTTTTAGGCGCTTTTGGAAAATTGCGAAAAGCGACTGTTAGATTCGTCGTGTCTGTCTGTCTGCCTGTCCGCTCGTCTCTCCGTCCGCACAGAACAACCCTGCTTCCACTAGGCGGATTTTCATAAAATTTGATATTTGGGGATTTCTCGAGAATCTGTCGAGAAAAGTCAAGTTTCTTTAAAATCGGACAAGAAAAGCAGGCTGCTTATGTGAAGACCTATGTACATTCATGATGATAACTCACCGGATTCTTCTTAGAAAAAGAAATGTTTCGGACAAAGTTGTACATAAAATCAAAATATAGACTTTATATTCAACAACCTTTTTCCGAAAATCGTGCCGTTTATGAGATGATGCGGAAAAAATATGGTACAGCCACACAGGCCACAGATGTCATTATAATGTTGCTTAGAAAAGATGCACTTTGCAGCTGGATAACTAGGGCAAGAATACAGACACACACTTATAAAACTTTCTGCTTCATGATTGATTAATTCTGTCTGATTTCTTAAAATATTTTACGCAACACTTACAAAAACTGAAAAATTACGCAATTAATTATCTGTCATTACAGTCTGGTTAGCCAAATCCTATGTCCAAAGAATGCCACTTGCAAACGAACGTTCTGCTCTTTCAATGCAACCTTTACTTGCAACGTGTTGAGAGAATGCAAATTAGTTGGAATATAATTTTTTCAAAAACTGATACGTATGATTTTCATCCTTGCCGGTGATATAAATTCACCATAACAGCACTGTTGTGCAACATTGAGTATTTCTATGTATTTAACAGTAACATGTAACTCAACAACAACCACACACACACACAGACTGCATTGTTGTGTTTCCAAGGCAAAATGCTTACGCGAAGGAGCCATAGCGTTACATTATATGTACTCTGCCTCTCTTGTTTAAATTTCAAACAAGTCTGACAGGAGTTCAAAGAAATTACGCTCTTAGAAATGTTACACAATCCGAAACATTGAAGAAACACGACCTCGTTTGTTTTTGCACATCTTGACCTTCGGAAGTACATGTTTTTCTTAACCTTTAAAACCCGACAACAAAGAAGTAATGTGGGATATTAGAGAGGTAAGTTAAAGTAAGGAAGCGGGAGATGTTTTATTTCGGAACAGCGAAAGAACATCGTTATGGTATAAGGTTCCTAGGCTTTATCTGATTGTCTTTTGTTAAGGCCCCTATGAAAGCGAAGACTTTAGAAACTTGAGACGAAGCGGCTTGGAACAAACGGTGGAAAATTTGTTTCATAATAACTTGTGAAATACACGTTAAACACAATCTTAAATCGTCAGTCGAACACATCTGTGTTTTTATTTATTAGCTACATGTTTCGGTCAATAGATCGACCATAATCAGCCTAGATACACAATCATTAAAAAGCTAGTAAAAAACGCTTTGTGCAAGACATTTTAATACGTTGGTAGTCTGGGAGCCTAATGATGTGTACGCAGATGGGTTGGCTGCATGAAAATCGTGCAGTAGCAACTTGAAATTTGGAAAATACTTCAGCATTTACGTTAAGAAAGAAGAGAGTCAAGAATATCTGAGCTGTGATCGCTGGTCGCGGAAACTGATGGCCAGCAATCGAGGAAGCAACAGAATAGAGGTGTCGGCCAGTGTTCCCCTAACATTCGCGCCGTCTTTGTGTTGGCAGTATAAGTTGGATTAAAACACTGACATGCATCCTTTATTAGTAGTTTGTATTACACGTTAAAATACGTCAATAGGTTTTCATCAAAATACGTTGATTTCCGTTAAGTCCAAAGCTTCGTAACCATGCCAGTCGCAGGTGCAAAGTGTGGACTCACTGTTTGGTAGAGCTTAGGGATAATTCCGATGATCCTTATGGGCTGCATAATCCAAATTTCCCTCTGATCATTAATCACCGTAAACGTAAATCATACTGACAGAGTAATGTGTACAATTCTGTAGCACTTCGCTTGCAAGCAGATCACACCTATATAAGGACGACTAGCCTACAATAACTTTTAAAATATAATTTGTTCGTTAGCCCAGTGAAATGACTGCGATAATCTCCACGTCAGTTGTCAGCGTAAAATCTCCGCTGGTTTTGCCTTGGGAGTAAAATAACAATTATTAACACTTTATGCTAGACCATGTGGAATTTCTTAAAGCGCGTTTATGGCTACACGTATTCAGGTAGCCGTTGTGCACCATAGCACTAACCTCAGCTAGGGGTTTTGTGAATTGCTAAGCCTAGAATAATGGGGATGGAGAGGATTTATTCAGGATATAATAGAGCTGCCTAAGTCTACAGCTCGCTTTACAAAACGATTTAGTGCTAACATTTTGAGTCGGGGATGACCCAGTGTGAATAGTGTTTGTAGTGGTCTAATGTCAAGGCAGAATGCTGTGAAAGTAATTCCACCCTAACGAAAATAACGTGGTTGGTACACACAAGTTTATTCCCAATTAACTGCACATTGGTGTTAATGTTTCAACATGTTTCAGCTGCAAACTGCAGCCATATTCAGGGAGTTACAAGTGCTGAAGGCATGTACACCATTCTATACAAGTTGTGAAATGTAAATGGTAAAATATTTACACATATGTGTGGTGAAATATTTCTACATGTGTATAACTGTTTTACCATTTATATTTGATAACATTTATAGCACGCTGTACTTGCCTTCAACACCTGTAGCTCCCTGAAAATGGCTGCAGTTTGCAGCCGAAACATGTAGGAGCATTAAAAGCCAGTTGTGCAATTAGATGGGAATAAACTTGTGTGTGTGAGACAGCTGCACAGAAAATGAGCAGTATTAAACGTGATTGATCTTAGTTCTCCTTTTTTCGAAAGGTATGGGGCTCAGTTGTAGTGCAGCCAGTTTTATGCTGCCTTACCAAACCATGATGTCCGATAACGTAAACTGACACGACAACATCTTTGTCATTTTGTATAGCCATCGCCTTTTGAGTCTATGTAAATGCTGAAGAAAGCAGGACTTGACGGGCTACCTAGGGGAACCCCGTCCGTAGGACCTTTGTTAGATTCAGACATTCCTTAAAGAACTGTAAAGGTTTTATTTCTGTGATGGTAGTGCAGTATGTTTAATACTGAGCAGGAAGTCTTGTCTAGCTCAGTTTGCAGCGCGCCCTATTATCCACACTTTGTCCAACGCCCTCGTACTAATCACACGCTGGGCGATAACTGCTTTGTCCTTGCGGAAACCAAGGGCAATAGCCCTGTGGTTCACATAATGCTTATATTTTAACGTGAATCATCTTACGGTTGCATTGGAACTCTGTCTAACTTCTGACTTCTCCAAATTAAAATTTAGTTTCTTTTAAGTAATTTTTTTTTCGAACAGTTGGGTCACAAAATTTAATAAACTAACTTGTACAAAAAAACTTTAAACACCAAACTAACTTGTCTCACTTAACTGGGGAGGAACAATCCTTGTGATATTCTGGTAACAGAACAATTATAGGAAATTCCTCCTGAGACTGAAAGTAGTAATTGATTAGGAATATGATAAAAATGGTTGCTATAAATTTAAGGGCCTGTAAACAACTGTGATTTAAGGCAATACTTTGTGTTTCATCGGGTCCAGCTGCTTTGTAATATGTGAGGCTTATGGTTAGCCATCCTACCCGTATTTGATGGCGACCTATTGATGTTTCCGACAGCGTGAAACATGTTTCCTCAGCGGCTTTAGGCATATCTGTAGTTACAACTTTCTTTGTGCAAGTTTTATGTAAGGTATCTACAAATAAATTGACCTTATTTAGTTACAACAGGCATAATTTTTTCTTCAAAGGTGGGGCTTGTATAGCATGATTTGTTAATAGCCTTTTGATCCTCCACGTGTCCTGCAGGCCACTTTGGCATAGGTCTTGAATCATTTGATTCCAATTGCTCTGATTTATTTGTAAATTTAGTGAAGTCGTATGGGGCACATGCCGATGTTGTGTGTTCTTTGTAAAAGAAGATAAATTCTGGGACAGTTCTGTACCTCTTAGCCCAAAATCGCTTGCTCCAAGAGCTTTACAATCCGTCATTCATCAAATGCGCTTCCATTCGACGTACGTTGTCGCAGTCGCGGACAGCGCCGTGCAACAAGAAGTGAAGCTGCTCTCGGCTTCTGGGTCACATGGCTTTGCCTATCTGGCCCAACCGACAGGCCTTGGCCGCATTTTTAGCGCGAGGACGGGAGCCCATCCTATCCCCGAAACGTGGGATTTTAGTAACTAACTAACTAACTAACTAACTCCATGACGCGTAGCCCTTCTTCAGAAGCTAATACATCCTCAGCTACTCAAGAAATCTCAAGCATTTTGTGGAACCCGAAGCTTTCTTACCGCATGCCCTAACCTGAGCCAGATCAATCTAGTCCATGCCTCTCCACCCCACTACTTGAAGATCCATTTTAATATTACCTTCCTTCCACGCCTAGGTCTTCCAGATGGCCTCCTTACCTTAGGTTTCCACACCAACACACTGTATGGACCTCTCCTCTCCTCTCCTCTCCTCTCCTCTCCTCCGTACGTTCCTCATGCCTCGCCCATTTCGTTCTTCTTTATTTGATCACCCGAATTTTATTTGGGAGGAGTACAGATCATGAAGCTTCCCCTTACGCAGTCTTCTTCGCACGCCTGTTACCTCGTCATGGTTTTAGTAACTTTTATTCACATTTTAATGCCAGAAGATGCTCCGAGTCAATGTAGTAAATGATTCCAAACATCACACACTATCGTCACAATCTCACAGACAGCCTAGTTTGACTGTTATGGTGGAACTCAGGATTATTGAGGGCAACAAAATCTAAGGCTCTGGCATCTGCGGGATTGCTGACAGCGCC
The DNA here is from genome assembly GCA_013340265.1 of Coptotermes formosanus. Classification (NCBI taxonomy): domain Eukaryota; kingdom Metazoa; phylum Arthropoda; class Insecta; order Blattodea; family Rhinotermitidae; genus Coptotermes; species Coptotermes formosanus. The sequence continues at coordinate 1,691,809 of BLKM01012980.1, read as the reverse complement.
CCCTCCCTCGTTTGGTAAAGGTTGTTTGCAGAAAGGGCAAGACATAAGAAAGCGAAAAACTTAACATGATCAAGGTGGGTAATTTGAGTAAGCTGCAGAAGACAGAAGATCAGCAGTTTTTCATTTAGGCTACATTTTTTTGTTTACCTTTAAAGAGCTGCATTGTAGCAGAACTGTGCAGTTCAAAAGTTTCTACTTCACAGAAAACGTTCCGTGCATCCATTACAACAATTGGTCGATGCTGTTTAGTGAAAAATCATTGTTCATTCTACGAAACACATAAATACACTTTAGCGCAATATGCAGTGTGTTTAACGATATGACAGGTAGTACATACTGTTACCACTGAGGTTTACACGCTTGTTGATGATGAAAATATTCATTGCTGCGCACTGCAGCGATGCAGCTTGCTGATCTTGATTCTACGTCGCGAATATGGCGCAATTAATGGCCTACCGTTTGGTGCTGCCGCCCTGCGGAAAAGTCGCAAACCGTGTGGTGCTGCGTCAGAGAGTGTGGGACCTAGCGCTCTTCGTGACACCTACTACGTACGTACAGAAACAACTGTGCGGGTGTGCGTATGTTATACATGCAAGTTACATGTCGTCTGTGTGACTGAGGTAAAAGTGCCGTCTGGCGTACGTAACAAATATGCATGGAAAAAGTCGTGAAACTGATCTTCTCTGTTGAATGCTTAGCATTCTCGCTTACTCGTCGGGGGAGTCTGTTGCATCATCTCGATCCAAGTATCTATTATTCAGACCATTTTTAGGGGCGTTCACAAAATTGTGAGAAGCAACTGTTAGCTTCGTCATGTTTGTCTGTACGTCCGTCCATTCATCAGCCCGTCCGTATGGAACAACTCTGCTCCCCGTTGACGGATTTTCATGAAATTTGATATTTGTGCATTTTCCGAAAACCTGTCGAGAAAATTCAACTTTTATTAAGATGTGACAAGAATAACATACTTTACCTGAAGAACTATATCCAATTATGATAATACCTTGCCGAATTCTTCTTAGTATGAGAAATGTTTCAGACAAAAGTTTTAGAGAATATCAAAACACACAGTTTATGATCAAAAACCTTTTCCCGAAAATCATGCCTTTTGTGAGATGGTGTGGAAAAATATGATGCGGCCAGACAGGCCACAGATGACAATACAGTAGGGCGCATGCGCCTAGCACGCTGGATGACTAAGGTTACAGGCACGCACTCAGAATGAATAATGCTTATTCCTTTTCCACGGCAACAATGGTTACGCGAACGCGCCTCAGTGTTGCACTATACGTACATTGGCTGTCTTGTTATGATTGCTAATTCTGTCCTGGAAAATTCCCCAACAGGCTCAAAAAGTACGCAGTACCCTTTCCTTTGATATTCTTTCCAGTTGGTTTAATAGTTGCTCTAGCATTGTCCTCGAAACCGCCAAGGCGGCCAAGAAATTTCTCGTTACATAAAAACTATCAGTTAAGACGATGAATAAATACTACTTCAAAAACCGACAAACAGTTTGAAGGCTGTCTGACGCTATGTCGACTCGTAAATAATTACGTACCTTTCGAAGGATCGTAGTGTCTTCATCTTCGGCGTCAAGTTGTCAATCTGTCGGATTTCTCCACGCTAAACGTGGAGGCACAACGCTCATCCGAAACTTTGGTAACAAATTACTAGTCGGTACGGCGTAACACGTCGGAAGCCTCGAATCTTAATCGCGCATCCATGTTCAATGGCTATAGTTATTTTATTTACCTCGTTTCGTTTCCGTTCTATTAATATTAATTTTATTTCGTAATTTTAAACTAAAATACGGCCTACTTTTCTTTGAATTTCAAGAAGCTGTAGTATGTTAGTGGGCACGAGGTGGCGCAGCGCTACAAGACGGAAGGTCGGGGGTTTGATTCCCAACAGTATCACTGAACTGTTTCTTTGACATAATCCTTCCGGCCGCGCTATGGTCCTGGGCTCGACTCAGGATGAATGAAGCATGAAAAAACTAAAGAATTTTAGTGGGAAAACTTCTTGGGGAATTACTCTTTTTGATTACCCAGCTGGAGCTAGCAGAATAAGGGAGACAGGTTGTGAGCATGGGATTTTGATAGAACTGTTATGGACGGATATCAGTAAGGTCGAAATTTAATTAGGTGTTAGTTATGTTTCTTTCTCATTCTTTCTGTCTGACATCTCGTAAAACCCTCGTCATTCACATTATTTTTAATTTCCACTGCCCCATTTATCATTATGAGTCTGACTGACTTCCAACCGTAAAAAAGCTGGTTTTACCAGACACTTTGGGAAAGCTGCCAGAAACTACTGTTAGCTTCGTCATGTCTGCCCGTCTGTCCGCATGTAACCACTCTGTCCCCACTATAAGGATTTTCGTGAAGTTGTTTTCGGGGTTTTTGTTAAGATATGACGGGTCATCTCGTGACAGTTGCCGTGCTGACGGGCACGGTGAATGAAACACCCTTAACCCCCTTGTTTGAGCAGCATACCTCAGTCGATTCCTGGCTGAGATAATCTAAACAGACTAAAAGTTTGCTTAATATTTCTTAATTTATCCTATTGCCAGCAGAGGCAACCCGTCAAATGCGGCAAGTCAAACCAACTAGTCGTGCCTAGCAATTATCGTCTACCCTGACTGAGGGTTTTCCGTGATTTTCGTCAGTTTTACCACAAATGCAGAAGCTAGCTGTTCCGGGATATGTATCCCAGCAGAGGCAAGAGTTTTTTCACTTCTTCAAAATGTCCAGACCGCTTATGGAGCCGCTGAGCCTCCTATTCAGTTGGTACTGCTGTCCTTTCTCAGGAGCAAAGCGGCCGTGAAGTTGACTCGCCTCCATCTGTGCCGAGGTTGAGAATATGTGGAGCTGTACTTCTACTCCTCCTATATACCTCTGTGGTGTGGAAAGGGACAATTTTGTAAGGCAAATGACCGGGTGAAATTCAAATACGAGGCACGGCACACACTTCCCGTTCACGGAGACCTCACCGAGTGACTCCGCCCCTGGGCTACAAGTAACTTCGCTGGACGTGATCGAGCCTCAGCAAGATATTTAACGAAATGTGTTCTCCCACCCGCTCCCCGAAGAGGGAAGTATTGTCTGCTGCAACACACGTCCTTTGTGTGACAATGTCAAGGCCTTCTGCCTAGAGACGGACTGTATTAGCGTAAGCAAGTTCGCAGTTTTAGTGGAAGTTTTCATCTCCAGTGACTGTGACAGTGTAAATATTTCATGTATTGTGGCCCTGAAAAATGCCGTTTTGCCATCCAGTGACTTACGTCAAAGTCAAAAACGCTTTACGAATGAGGGACATTCAGTCACGCGGCCGGCAGCCGTACGCCCCAAACAAGGCAGGTTGGCTTTTTGTCGGATGGTGAATTCCGCGTATTCCGCCAACTGAGACCACATCTTCACGATTGCTCCCCCCAGATCCTGGCCTTATGCACACGCACAGGAGGATATTCCAGCTGAGATGCCATAACTGTAACAGGTGTTGTTATAACTAATCGTACCCGTGCGAAAATTTGCACGTAGAAAAAATAAAATATTTAATCAAGTGTAACCGTCCTCTAGATATTGAAGTCCCGGCTGCGGTTACTAAAAAGGCAGCTAGGGGTTCGCACGGTCATTTCTCAGGGATGATAGAGTGTTAACACGTCTATTGTGATATGCAGCATTTCTCGAATCAATAATAAACACTCCCTATCTTCGGATAACTGCTCCAGAATTTATTTCAGATTTACTCTACTTCCCTTTTCGACCATAAGTTGATAAAATTCATATACACAAATTTACTGCTGGTGCTGGTCATGAAGTTGTGACTGCGGAAGGCATTGAGTAATACAAGAGCGAATACAGTAATGAAGTTGAAAATTTGTACAGGAGCTATTCTTCTCTGTGGACTTGTTTTGGATCAACTTCACTGCTCGTTCCGGGTACAGCACTCGTTCTTTGCGTGTACGACACTGATGACCACATTCCAACGAGAAAGCCTGTTCGAAAGCCTAGCCCCATAGCAAAATTACCACTAAAGGCTGTGCCCCTGCCGTGCCGTGTCATGCTAATTCACACATGCCGCGCTGTGCCCCTGCGATCTTGCTATAATACAGTGTCCAACGTGAAAGTTTACCTGGTAGCAGGAAATTTCCGAACTGCTAATCCAAATGTTTAGCGGATCCTCTTTTGAAGTCTTCTGCTACCACTCCTGACAGTCTTCAGCATGGATAGTTGTAAAAAGGATGTGATAATTGCATGTGGGCTTTACCTTCGTTCGGAAGCAGAAAGGCGGGAGAAACGAAAATATTGGATTAATAATGTGTTTCGAGGAGGAGAAGGGCAAGACGAAATTAACACTCTGTTTGGACGTCTGAAAGATGATGGACGTGAACGACACGGCACTGTAGGAGCATGCCAGGAGCACAGCACGGCTTGTGTGAATTAGGACGACACGGCAAGGCACAGGCACGGCAGGAACTTGGCGTGGCTTGTGTAAATTATCCTTAACTCACACATACCATGCTGTGCCCACGCCGTGTGCTTGCCATGCTGTCTCTTGGTCTCGAGAAGTCGCTTTCAAAGCGGCGTGGTTGGAGCACGGTAGGGGCACACCATGGGCACAGCGTCGCATGTGTGAATCAAATGCGGCCGCTCTGTGTTAATCAAATTGGAAGGATACAACCTAATCTTTTGGGATATGGCGTGGCCGAGGCACGACAGGGGCACGGCATGGTATGTAAGAATTGGCCTTAAAAGGTTTACAAATTTGCCTGAATGGCAAGGTGAGGGTCAGCTAAAATTCCACAAGAACCTCTAAGGTAACCCGGGTACTTTACCTTACTTGTTGTAATCAGAAACAAGCAATATCTTCTCTCATCCTTGAACGCACGGTCCCGGGCTCGTACTTGGACCTTGAGCGGTTACACAATAAAGATCTGTTCATGCATTTGAAACTTTAAAGCACTTCTCGATATACAGTGTTTGACATTATTAGTCTCTTGTTTTTTGCACATTGCCAGGGCCCTTCAGTGTGCTAATTGCAACAGTGAAGTAATCAAACGAAGAGGATCGGGAAATTGCCACATACCGCTGGCCATACAACAACAGGCGGTGGTGTGTCTGTTTCATCACGTTTAAACGCCTGAACTTAAGCCTTACTGATCGTCATAGCAAAGGGGATTTTGATCGGAAACCGTCTTCAGCACGATTTGAAAGGAATGGTGAGACATGATGGGAATAACTGCATCTGGGTTTAAGGATGTTTTTTCTGTAGCCAGTAACTGCCGCCGCTATGCAGTCACAGACTATCTGTTTGCAGTGCTCGTGACAGCCGTTTGCTTTCATGTCCTGCCACCACAGAAGGCGAAAGGAAGCTGACATATATCATATACTTGCCTTGCCCTCCGGTGGGGGCGGCGCTATTTTTAACTTTGTCCTTTTTTGTCAAAAAATTTTTGAGAAGATAAATAAGACCAAAAGAGATTACCATCAATACCGAATCATAAGCTTTCGACAAATGCCTGTCTTTTAAGGATCCATAGACTGGTTCAGTAGATCATTGTCTCAAGAAACGTTGCCTTAATAATATATATGATGGAACAGAGAGGAGCTTAACCCAATTTACTTAGCGTAGTATGGCTTGTTAGATTCTATTTTACGTATGGGAGGAAGCAGAAGAAGCTTCTGACATGTTTTGTGCGTTTAAGAAGAATGAGACAATGGAAAAAAAAAATGCTACCTGGCCATCAAGCTGTGCCCTTTCCTTAGGATAAGAGACCCCCTTTCAGGCTCGTATATACACATATACTGCAGTTATAGTTTTTTTATAACTTAGGTCTCTCGTCTTTGTGCAGAATACTAGTGAACGTTTTCTGGAAGGAATGATAGGAATGTAAGAGATGTACAGCAATATTGGATTGTCATTACGGAAATAGTGTGTGAGGATATGAGCTAGAACTGACTAGATGAAGCGAGGTTATTTGGAAAGATTCTGTGAAGGAGGATAATGGACTATATAAACACACTGCTCTCTAATTGGATGTAATATGACTATATTACCGTAGTAACCTTCCTAAGCCCTGAAGTTTGAACTTTAAATTCCTTAAACGCATGAATATTTTGTGAATATTTCAACTTTCTGAAGATGAACTTGAAGAATGAGTTTAGTTTAACGATAACTGTCCGGGCTCTGTCGGGTGGTACCCAGTTCGTATCTCCGCCTGAACACCGGATGTCCTCACTGAGCTTTTAGCGGTTTTTCTCCTTCCATCCAGACAATTTCCGTGAAAGTGTTACGATTAGCCCACGAGTACCATCCACGCCATATGGCCTGATATCCTGAGCGTCCTAATAAAAAGCACAATAGTATTAGCCTCTTCTTTGGAAAATCAGAACAATGTTTCTAAACATCGTTTATTTTCTGGATATTCCCAACAGTCCGACCTCCGAGTTAGACCAATCGAGTAAACAAAAACTTCTGAAATCAGGAATAGATAGACAGTCATGCTACCGACTGCTTTCATGAAATTTGGAACTGCACACAACGAGGCAGTTCACAGATGATGATTGGAAAAACGGACTTTTGCTTGCGTTAGTTGGAGTTAATAGTACATAGCATTAGCCAAACCTTCCCACACATCTTCAAATAATTGTGAATGTCTAAAGACTGCTGGGATGTTACCTCAAGTACCAACTCTCACAATCTGCACCAGTGGTGGCGAATAGAATTATCGTCGGGAGCCTCTTTGGTATTCAGTCTGCAATCATGAGGCAGAACGTATTAGGGCCGATAATAGACTTGGTTAAAGTACCAGTTTCATTTCCGTATTCTTCGTTAAATGGTCACTGGATTTCAACACTTCTAATTCTATCTGGGTCACGTTTTCGTAATCCTCCCGTGATTACTCCATTACCACTAGGCTATGCTATACGATAATTCGAAAGTTCGTTCCATCTATATTCTAAAATCATGGAATAAGCTGAAGTGAAAATATGTCTTTAAGTGCTTGAAATAATCAACTATTACAGACATAGCGCTGAAGAGAGAGGTATGTTACTGAGCTACTGAATTACGTTCAGACACAAAGAATATCGGGCACAAGAACGCAAGAACTACAATAGACTAATATTGCAGTTAACCTTCCCGATGATTTTTGTCATGCTGGCTCCTCTGCACGCATTAATTTGAATAACACTTTTTGAGCGCCACGAAATACTATAGCACAATCTGTAGTGTTCTGCAAGTTAACATTTCGTCAGTAATGACTTTTGAAATAGGTCTCTTGCTTGATTTGCATAGGACTCCACACATAAGGCAGGTAGGTAGTGAGGTGTATAGGGGATTTTAAAAGCGGCTGCAAGGACGACTGGCCACGGCACACTGGGCGGCCTTGTCGGCCACTGCACAGGGACGATGTACACTCCATGGCGAGCAGTCCTGCGATAAGAAAAAGCCCTGATAACACTGACGCATAACGTACACGCTGCGCACGAGTTTGTAAACTGTACAAGTTTGACTCCCGCTCTTCACTGGACACCTGTGCTTGTACATCTACTTTATGGAAAGCAATAACTGTGAAATGGTTTGCGACCGTATACTGGCAGTGATGAAGAAAGGGATTTATAGATCAGTTTCAGTGACAGACCAAACGTAATTAACAATATGTATATAATAAAATTCATTGTTGGTTATTTTCTTGGCTTGAATGAATAGGCATCATACATATCAATAATTTTGTAACAAGAGACAGCAGAGTACAAGCAGGTTCGTAGAACATTGTTGCCGTTGAAATATTGAAGCTGGGCGAGTTTTTTCGGTGCTTGCTCACAGAAGGGATTGGAATATCTGGAGCAATAAACGGACGTTTTGCCGTGACATTTTGTAGAACCCTCTTATGAAAGTTTACGACGGGATGGATTAAGACATAAACACTTTATTCGGTTCTGTGAGACAAACATTGCTTCGGCCGACCCAAACTTACTGCCAGGGATCCTATTGTATCACATTAGAGACGTGCTATGTTGTCCAGCTGTAATGTAGGTCACAGCTGGATTTTGATGATAGTTTTGGAGGAGGTACGTGGTCGGTGCCAGTGAAGTCGGAGCCATAACCGTGCGCTGTTTGATAACAGATTGCAGTCGACCAAGTTTCAAGAGTGTACAGTAAATAAACTGATATTAAACTTATTCTTATTATAAGACTGGTTAGACTTAAAAGTCCGACTTAGAAGCCCACACGTCAAATATTCCCCGAAGTAGAGCATGGGAAAAGTGAAGCGTAAAAGAAACGCCGGGTAAACTGAGGAGAAAGATAATTCACACTAATACGATAGACTTGCATTATGGAGGTAAAAGTGAAAGTTTTGCCGTTACTGATCAATCACTGCCCCATAAAGACACCTGGGAGAGGGGAAGCATCCCCCCAGGCGTTCTTAATTTAGGCCCTATATTTACATGCGCAAGTGCGTGAGTCGTCTCACTCCTGGGGCAAGATGTGCTTATACTCTTCTGTGGGAAAGGCTGGGGGAATGAAGAACTAGATTTTGATTCCTGACAGAGGCAAGAGAAGTATTTTTCTCGGCTTTTCAGGTTTTTGCACTGTTGCAGATCAGGATTCCGTTCTTCTGAGTTATGACGCCGCGCCACTGATTTATCTGTTCTATATGTTCTGAGAAAGCATATTGGCCTCAGCTACAAGGGTAATGAATTGTACATTTCCACCTCTCAATATGGTTGCTTCGTTGTTCCGACAAGTTTTTAACTGATTACCCAGTGAATAAACACAGGATAATCCGATTTGTTCTCTCTTCTACAGCTTCCGTACCATCTCTGGACTGACTGGGACTTTTATTCAGTCAGTACCAACGATTCTTTCCGCAGGGAGTAAAGCGACAACAACGTGAACGCGACATTCAGATATGTTTGTATAATAATAATAACAATTACTCAATTCCCTCAATACAACTACGCAATTATTATACTCGTATAATATAAAGCTACATATTTCAGTCACAGAGGACCACCATCAGGCTAGTATAAAGAAACTCTTACAGGTAAGAAAATAAAGTACAAACGCCAAATACATTCCACGTAAGATCTCATACCTTGTCCTTAACAATGTTTACTGCTAAAAATGATATTTTTATTAGTTATTTGTACATTTACAAATTTTGAAAGAAAAACAAGTGAGATCTGACGCGGAGTATATTTTGTATTTGTACTATTTTGTACAAATGGCTTTCACAATTGAAGGTTGCGAAATACAAGCTTCAAGTTGTCACGTGTGGTGTACTACATTTGGCGTTTTCTCTTCTATGAGAATTCCTTTATACTAACCTGAAAATATTTCTTTTGTCTGAAACTTGTAGCTTCATGTTATGTAACAGATGCATATTTGTGTTGACGGTATAGAATAATAATTAGTAATACACCTCCAGTGTTTCTTGTGCCTTTATGTGCATAGGCATAAATTTCACTTTAACTTCAGCCGTTTGATAGGTAGTTGGGTGCGCCCCAGAGGCGTTCTAGCCGCAACAAAGAAGATAAAAACCTCTTGTTCCTGGCGGGAGTCTCATAGCCTTTGACCCATCCGTAAACGAAATAAGTTTACGAAATACCTTACTAAGCTAAAGTCTGGTTCAAATATCGGCTTCTTACGGGACATCCTCCTGACATTTGATTTTCCTCAGTCTTTGTAGGTGAGTGTGGGGATTGTATTCTCAGTCAATCTCACGCAGCTTGTTTCAAATCTTTATTTATTCGACAATAATTAACATTTCGGTATCTCATTAGACCTTACGTGTGTAATCTACAAATATGAAATTGTTGATGTATAATGGACTCACAAAGAAATTTTATTTCCAAGAATCGAAATCTGTCCCACATTATTATTTACGCAAAGAGTAAATAATGTAATTATTATTGTCTGTAGCTGCCCAGACTTATTTATTTACAACTTAGAGACCTTCCCCGAAAGTGAGATTTTCAGTTGAGTTTCTTCCAGTCTTGGCCGAGCCCCAGATCTAATCCGTCTGTGCTCTTGTAATAAGATAAAAGCTTGATGATTTTTATGACCAATCGCCCTTCACATCAGAATTTTTTTCTCATGGTTCGACAGCGGTAGTGGGCTAGGTTTCCTCTATGAGGTGCCTCGATCACGCACAGACACACCACACTTGGTATGACCCCTCTGGACTAGAGATCGGCCCGTCGCAGAGACCTCTGTATCTGAAAACACACAACACTCATAACAGAGAGAGACAGCCATGCCTCCGGAGGGATTCGAACCCGCAATCCCAGCAAGCGAGCGGCCTCAGACCCACGCCTTAGACCGCGCGGCCACCGGCATCGGCCGTCATCATAATTGCTTCAATAAAATGCCCCCCTTCATAATTGCTGAAAATGAAAGAAATTTGCCAAAGGATTTACTCTTATGTGTTTAAGGATTTTGAAATGTGTTTTTATGCTTTGATTTTTCATCGAATGCTTGTTTTTATTCAATGCATATTTGTCAAAATCTGTCGCCTGTGTGTGCTCCAGTGGGTTGAGATTTAAGCTCTTATTATATTACTTTTTTATGACCGTTACTTCATTATAAATTTCCAGACTTAAAATCCTGACAGTCCGAAAATAATTACTTCTTATATCATCAGCACGTTTATTTCCGAACTAGGCCTGACATATATAAGGTTCCGAAACCACTGCTGATTCTTATTCAAGATTTCGGATTGTTACGCCCCTTCGACTGCACTCTTCTTCTACTACTTTTTGTCAGTGGAGTTGGAAGCAATACGCTCCTCCGAAACGCTGATAAGCCTTTACCAGTCTACTCGGTTGA